>JAUMJK010002008.1:0-25581 GCA_033558105.1 Coccyzus lansbergi
GGTGCTGAGGGACATGGTTTAGTGTTAGATAGGAATGGTTGGACTCGATCCGGCGGATCTTTTGCAGCCTGGTGGTTCTGTGACTCCCCGCCTGCCGGCGCTTGGGACCGGGGAGCCGGGGCGGGGGACGGGCCTGGAATATGAGATTCCTTCTAGAGCTGCGGCGATTGGCGGAGCCTGGCGAGTGAGCGTGACTCAGCGAGCAGGCCGAGGTTCCGCCTAGGTGGGCGTGGCCAGCGTGTCCCCACGTGACTCGCCGTCGGAAGTGGTCGCGGTGCCGGAAGTGGTCGCGGTGCCGGAAGCGGGCTCGGCGCCGCCATGGAGTTCCCGGGGCTGGGCGAGCACTGCTCGTGGCCAGCCTGCAAGCGGTTGGGTGAGCGGCGGCCGGACCGCCGGGGCGGGGGCAGCGGGATGGGGGTTGGCGGGGGAAATGGCTCCGGCCCTTCCCGCAGCGGTCTGGGGGCTCCGGGCGAGCGCCGGTGCCACGGACCGGGCCTGGCCGAGCGCCCGGGGCCCCTTTGGGCCCTTCTCTCCCGTTCTCCCGGCGGGCGTGGCGGGTTTTCTCCCCAGGGAGCCTGTCACGGTGTCGGGCTGCTGCTCCCGGCCCCGAGGAGGCCGTGCTTGGCGGAGCAGCCGTGGGCGTTGCCGTGGGCCTGGGGGGAGAGAGGATCGGGCTTGGCTTGGCTGCGCCCCCGGGACCCCCGCCGGCCCCGCTCACCTCTTGATGCTCTCTGCCCGCGGCGTCTCCCTGCTCCCAGACTTCCTCCCGCTGAAGTGTGATGCCTGCGAGCAGATCTTCTGCACCGACCACATCGCTTACGCCCAGCACAGCTGCACCTCTGCCTACAAGAAGGTAAGTGTGGGGGAAGGAGGTTTCAGCCAGCCTCCTGTATGGAACTGCTGTTTTTCCAGGCAGTGATCAGAATAGTTTATGACTCCCTTCATCACTTGGGCAGCCCCCTCTGGGATGTGCACTGAGTCTGGAGGTGTCCCTGAAAGCACTGTCTCAGTGCCACAAACTTTCAGCCTGCCCTCAGCCACTGGGTGAAGTGGTTTGAGTATTTCCTAACCCTTGCTGTCATCCCCAAGTGTCTGTTCCCGTCACAGCTGCGGGGTCAGAAACAGCCAGCTTTCTGGAGGGTGGTGAGCAGGATCTCAAACTGTGGGTGATGATACAGAATCATAGAATCATAGAACTACCAGGTTGGAAGGGACCCATTGGATCATCTAGTCCAACCATTCCTATCTAACACTAAACCAAGTCCCTCAAGACCTCATCCACCCATGCCTTAAACACCTCCAGGGAAGGTGACTCAACCACCTCCCTGGGCAGCCTATTCCAATGCCCAATGACCCTCTGTGTGAAGAACTTCCTCCTAATCTCCAGCCTAAATCTCCCCTGGCAGAGCTTGAGGCCATTCCCTCTCGTCCTGTCCCCTGTCACTTGGGAGAAGAGGCCAGCTCCCTGACGTCCCCAAGTGTCTGTTCCTATCACAACTGTGGAGTCAAAACCAGCCAGCTTTCTGGAGGGTAGCGAGCCAGATCTCAAACTGTGGGTGATGATATGGAAGCTGCAGTAGGCATATCCTGAAAGGAAGAGAGATCGCTGTACAGCACTCGAGGTTGCCCAGTTGTGTGCTTCCAGCCCCTTTTTCATGTCTCTACAGGATGTGCAGGTCCCCGTGTGTCCCCTCTGCAACACCCCAGTTCCTGTGAGACGGGGAGAGATGCCTGATGTCGTGGTGGGTGAACACATTGACCGTGATTGCAAATCCGACCCGGCACAGCGCAAGCGCAAGGTAGGAACCTTGCACTCCATCTTACGGGCTTTAGCCTAGGAGTGGGATGCAAACAACACACAACTCGCCTGTGCCTGATGCCCTCTCTGTTTGAACAGGCTGAGGACAGGAAAGGTTTGGGGAGCTGGAGGTGTATGTGTCTGCAGAGCTTTGTGGTGAGAGTCTGCGGGTGAGAGATTGATGGGGTGGGGCTGGGCAGCCATGTGGGACATGAGAAAAGGTAGGATGAGGATAGGAAACCGCATGATGCCATTAGGAAAATGCAGTCAGCAATTAGATACCAGGAAAGGACATTGCTGTAGGGAGTTGGCCTGATAGGAATCCAGTCCAGCAGCAGCTGGAGGTCTCTGGGTTGTCCCCACTGCCCTGGCAGAGCAGGGAGGAGCCCCTGTGCAAGGCAGTATCTTCTGCTGTGCTTTCTGTGACCATGGAGACCCTTGTCTATGGAGACTAAAGCACTAGTGAATTAATAATTAACTGTCTAGAGAAAAGTAGTATTCAGAGACAAACACCAGAGTCCTGTGGAATTGGCACTGGGAGAGAAGGCTGGTCAGTGCCCAAGGCCTGGCATGGAGGGAAGGAACAGCCTTGGCCCCAAAGGATGTACTCCTTTTCACCACTGTTGTGTTGTCTTTCAGATCTTCACCAACAAGTGTTTGAAGCCTGGTTGTAAGCAGAAGGAGATGATGAAGTTGATCTGTGATCAGTGCCACAACAACTACTGCCTCAAGCACCGGCACCCTCTGGACCATGACTGCAGCGGGGCAGGGCATCCCCTCTCCAAAGCAGGGTGAGGGCCCGGGAGCGGATGGGCTGGCAGGAACAGGGCTGTGTGCTTCTTGGGTGACAGAGAAGAGCCCATTTCCTCCCAGCCCCATGTCTTGGATTGCTGCATCCCCACACTCCTGTGTGCCAAGGTGCCCCCAGCAGTGTTAGGGTTTGTAAAGTCGTCACAGCTGTATACATACTCTATCCTTCCTGCAGCAAAAGCCATTAGTACTGCCCACAGGTTGTTTTGTTCTTGTCTTTCTGCTCAGTCCCTTATTCTGTATTTCATGATTCCTGCCTATCCTGGCTTGAGGAGAGAAACAGCACGTATAGCTCTTGCGTGTAACAGAGCAACAATGTGGGTGCTGCTGGGAAGGAGAGAGAGAGTTGGATGGGAATCAGTGCCCAGGGATGGCTCACAATGGTGAAGCAGTTGCATCCTCTGTCCTAGGCATGCTGCTGTTGCGAGAGCCCAGGCATCCTCCTCCAAAACGGTCACTGCATTGAGCGGTGGTGCCTGTCCAGCAGACAGCCCTTCTTGTCCACCCTCTGCCAGGTACGATGGCAGCCGAACTCATAATTCAGAGCTGGCCATAACTAGGCTCTGCATATCTCCCTGTGGGGTGCTTGAGCATCAGCAGGGCTGAGTACTCATACCAGGGTTCCCTGCCTTGACAATAGCCCAGCTTCTCTCCTGTTTGCAGAGGAGGCAGAGCAGCCGTGCCGCAGGCTCGTAGCACCTCTCCTCCGGCTGTCATGCTGCAGAACGGACTGGTGAGTGATCTGGCCTGGGCATTTGGGGTGGATTTGGATGATTCCTGTGCCACTGAGGGGCTAACACAGAAAGTGCTTTGTAACCCGTGCTTTGTAACCCATGCTCTGTAGGTAACAGTGGTCCTTCCCAGATGGGCTTTCTCTGACAAATGGGGATCATGGACACTCAGTGGGGCATCAGAGTTTGCTCTGGTGTCTGCAGATGGCAGCTCTCAGCTGTGCTTGGTGCTCAGTGTTCCCCAAAGGGACAAAGTGCACTGGCTGTTTTCCCTGGGTGTTGTCTTTCTGGTTGCAAGCCAAGGGCAGAGGAGGAGGAGACTGGAAGCTGCTTCTCGTTGATATTCTTAGCGTGCTCCCTGGGGCATGGGGAGAGAGAACTGCGGGTCTGTGCTGAGCCCAGGGTTTTCACTTTGGCTGTGTCTGGCTTTTGAGAGGGGAGGTGCACCCACCTTTGGCCACGCAAGACTGCTTGCTGTGTGTCAGGGCTGCCTCACCACTGCAGCTAAGCTGGTGATGAGTTGTTTTGTTTCAGAGCGAGGAAGAGGCACTGCAGCGAGCTCTGGAGATGTCCCTGGCAGAGTCAGCACAGAGCTCGGCGCATCCACCCAGGTACAGTCTGGGGTCACATGGTGTCACGTTCCCATATAGTGAGAGGATCCTGGGGCAGAGTCATGTGGCTCTGGGATGACATTCCTCTCAGCACATGTCTCTGGATGTTTCCTGTGCATGGCAAATGGGAGGGAAAAAAAAGAAGAGTCCAGAGCCACCACAGAGGTCTGTTCAGTGAGCTAGCCCTGAGGGGTGCGGGGTGGGGATGTTGACTGAAAGCACTGAATAGGGCAAAACATTGAATGAGCACTTGTCAGCTAATGAGTGTGTCTGGAGTGCAACAGAGGTGGAGTTAGGGATGTTCACAGGGTGCACCCAAGAGCCCACAGCCTTGTCTGGTGCTGCTAAAAGCACCATATAACAGACTGGAGTTAACATGATTCTCTGTGCCCCAGGGTGCTGGCTACCGGCCCCAGCTGGGACCTAGCTGGTCCCTCCTCAGACCCTGACCTGTTGGGGTGATCCTCAGTAGCTCCCTGCCCTCTGCAGTCCCAGAGGGTTGTAGAGACAGGAGATCCTGCCACCATGAAGGGCTCTGAGCGCTAGGCTAGTGTGCCTGGGGGAGGCTGAGGCAGACAATGCACCCTTGTCCCCAACAGCACGCAGGAGGAGGAGGATCTGGCACTGGCCCGGGCACTGTCAGCGAGTGAAGCCGAGTACCAGCGGTCACAGCAGCAGGTGAGTGAGGCCAGCTGTAGGCTCTGTGTCATGATGGGGTTGATCCCAGCATGGTTGTGTCACAGGAAGGTCTTCCCTGGTGTTCTTTCCTCTGGGCTCTGTCTGGGGTTACTCACCAGAGGGCAGCCTGGCCGGGGGCAGTGGCGGTGCCACTGCTGAGCACACAGACATGGAGACTTAAGCACTGAATGTGCCTTTTTGTAGGATGGAGGAAGAAGCCCATCTGCCCTTGCTCATTATGTGCTTCTTTCCCTTCCAGGCACATGGTTCAAAACCATCAAACTGCAGCATGTCATAGGCAGGCAAGACAGGGTGTGCCAACAGATGCGAGATCCCACTTCTGACCGAAAGAGCAGCTCTGGCCTCCCACATGGGTGCCATGGGCTTCTGGCCTGGACAGTGATGACAAGAGCCCCTTGCGAAGGACCACTCATCTCGCAGGGGCTGTATGCAAGCCACCAAACACTCACTGACACCTCATCTCTAGTACCTGTATAAAATCGATGCAGCAAATCGCTGATGCTCCTGGAGAGGTGAAGATGATGTGGGACAAGGCTGAGAACACACTGACCAAAGCAAGCAGCAGCCCACAGCCTGCACTTATCCCCAGCTGCTGCAGGCATGTCCCTGCATTGCTGGGACTGTGGGGTGACAGCAAAGCTGGCCTGGAGAGAAGTGCCATGTGGGGACATCTTTGCATGCTTGGATGTACAGCTGGGATGCAGCTGCCTGGTACAGTAGCAGGGGGGCTCAATTTCATGCTCCATGGAGGTCTATGTCAGTCTCTCAGCAAAAAGCAACTGTGCCTGTGTGAGAGACCATCCCAACCCTGACACAGCTGAATGCGCAACCTCCTGGCAGTGTGAAGGCAGCCCCTTCCCTGCTCCCCATGTCCTTGGTGCCTCCCCTGCTGTTTGCATGCACAAGAGCACGTTGGGCCTTACTGACTTGGCTGGGGCCTAGGAGAGACTGAATGGAGCCAAGTTTCCTTTCTGGTTTAATTTAACAAGGGCCATTAAGTGAAAACTAACTTCAGTGGTGACTTGACTGTGCCAGCATTGCTCATGCAGGACTGCAGCTGCCTTTCTGCTGCTGACTGCTCTCTTCTGTCCTAAACTATCTCAGCAGCCCTGTGCTCCTGGGGCGGGAATGCCTTACTTCTTCCAGCTGCGCTGTGGAGGATCCCCTCCTGGATAGCTGCAGCAAAGAACCCCTTCCTCCAAACACAGCCCTCAGCCTGGAGCCAGCCCTTGGAGGCAGGACCTGATGTCTGTGCGGGGGGTGGCTTGTCCTGCTGGCCTCTTGCAGGTGGGTCTGCAGCTGTACAGAGCCATGGTGCTTTCCCACACACTCTTCTCAAGCTTCCCTGCTGGAGGAGCTCCTGCCTGTGGGGCTATGCTTGGTTCTCAACAGGGCTGGGCTGTTCCACCAGAGCAGCGCACAGCTGAGGGGGCTTATCTGGTGGCAGTGCCACTCTAGGGTGGGAGGTGGCTCAGGCTGGGCTGAGAGAATGCTGAGACCTACACAAGTGCTGCTTGGGAGAAAATAAATACATAGCATGAAGTGCAGAGGTGCTTTGAGGGAGCAGTCAGTCACTGTCCAGCCCAGAGTGGTGCATCTTTGCAAAGGAGGTGATGCAGGCACCAGCTCTGTGCCTTGTGCAATTGGCATGCAGCCCCTTGCCATGCAGTGCTACAGACTAGGAGAAGTATTGCTGGAAAGCTCCCTGGAGGAGAAAGACCTGAGGGTGTTGGTTGACAGCCGACTGAACGTGAGCCAGCAGTGTGCCCAGATGGCCAAGAAGGCCAATGGCATTCTGGCTTGTATCAGAAACGGTGTGACCAGCAGGTCCAGGGAGGTTATTCTCCCTCTGTACTCAGCACTAGTGAGACCACTCCTTGAATCTTGTGTTCAGTTCTGGGCCCCTCACCACAAGAAGGATGTTGAGGCTCTGGAGCGAGTCCAGAGAAGAGCAACAAAACTGGTGAAGGGGCTGGAGAACAGGCCTTATGAGGAATGGCTGAGAGAGATGGGGTTGTTTAGCCTGGAGAAGAGGAGGCTGAGAGGACACCTCTTTGCTCTCTACAACTACCTGAAAGGAGGTTGTGGAGAGGAGGGTGCTGGCCTCTTCTCCCAAGTGACAGGGGACAGGACAAGAGGGAATGGCCTCAAGCTCTGCCAGGGGAGGTTTAGGCTGAACACTGGGGAAAAAAAATTCATGGAAAGGCTCATTGGTCACAGGAAGTGGCTGCCCAGGATGGTGGTTGATTCACCTTCCCTGGAGGTGTTTAAGGCATGGGTGGATGAGGTGCTGAGGGACATGGTTTAGTGATTGATAGGAATGGTTGGACTCGATGATCTGGTGGGTCTTTTCCAACCTCGTGATTCTATGATTGTATGCTCAGTCTCTTGTGGAGGACAGCCTGCTCTGCCCCTCACCTGCCTGAGCCCACGGAGCTCAATCTCAGAGCAGCTGCTTAACCCAACGGCACAGGCACCAACCCTGCCTGCCCCTGCCCAATGCATGGCCCCTGGGGAGTCCTGCACACATGTACCCTGCCCAAAGCACACATGCACGGAGCTGGGAAGGACCTGGTTTAAGAAACTACACAACAGCAAAATGAACAGGTACAAACGTAGCGGAGTGTCCAACTCAGCCCCTGTAGCTCCCAGGGGGTATCACGTGGGGCCCCGGCCTGCAGCTGGCAAAGGGCTCCCCGGCAGTGTGGGGGCCTGGGTCCCAGGTCAGTGCCACAGCAGTGCCCTTGGTTGTGCTCAGGCATCCTTCTTGCTGCTTGGAGGCTTCTCAGTGCGACGTTCCTTGCTTTCGCCCTCGTCTCCAGCCTGCTGCTGCAGCCACATGCTGGCATAGACACCGCCCTTCTGCAGCAGTTCTTCATGCCTGTGGGGAGAGTGGAGGGGTGCAGGGTCCCAAGGTGGCCCCAGAGCCAAGGAGGGAGTCCCCGCAGGCAGACGGCACCAAACCCCATGTGCTCACCTCCCTCTCTCTGTGATGCGCCCATCCTTGAGCACCAGGATCTGGTCTGCACCCACCACAGTGGAGAGCCTGCAGGGAAAGGCAGGGTGTAAGTATGGCTCAGGGGAGAGGGTGGGTTTGCAGAGCACAAGGTGCTGCAGTTGTAGGGATCTGTCACCTCCCAGGCAGGAGGACAGGTCTGTGAGTCCCTCAGAGGGGGCTGGAGAAAGCTCAGCACCTCCTGGACAAGACCCTTCACCCATCCCTACCTATGTGCAACGACGATGGTGGTGCGGTACGCGCAGACTTTGGCCAAGGAGGCCTGGATGTTCCTCTCAGTCTCCGTGTCAAGTGCAGATGTGGCCTGCGTGAGAGGCAGGGCAGTAGGAAAGGGTACTGGCAGCCACTAGGGCAGCAGCTGCTGCAGAGTGGGGGAGGCTGGGCTGGGAGCTGCTGCTGTTACCTCATCCAGCAGGATGATGTGGGGACCCTTCAGGATGGTGCGTGCGATGGCAACGCGCTGCTTCTCACCTCCGCTCAGCTTCAGCCCCCGCTCCCCGACCTGTGTGTTGTATCCTGCAGGAACAAGGACAGGAAGGTGCTGTGCTGGCACCCTCCAAAACGGGATGGGGAACGGGGCTCTGCTGCATGGAGAGGTCCTGCAGGGACCATGCAGCCGGCTCGCACAGCCTCAGCCCATCCTGCCAGGGACTGATTTAGCCCTGGAGAGGGAGCAGTAAAGCAAGGCAAGTGGTCACACAGGTGACCCTATGGAGTGTCACAGAGTCACAGAATGGTCGGGATTGGAAGGGACCTCTGGAGATCATCCTGTCCACCCACCCTTCTAAAGCAGGTTCACCTACAGCAGGTTGCACAGGAACACATCCAGGTGGGTTTTGAATATTTCCAGAGAGCGAGATTCCATGACCTCTCTGGGCAGCCTGTTCCAGTGCTCTGTCACCCTCACAGCAAGGAAGTTTTTCCTCATATTTAGGTGGAACTTTCTGTGCTGCAGTTTGCGCCTATTACCCATTGTCCTGTTGCTGGGCATCACTGAAAGGATTCTGTAAACACAGGTCTCTCAGCCTTTCCTCATAACGGAGATACTCCAGTCCCCTGCTTATCTTCAGGGCCCTCCACTGGACTCTCTTCAGTAGTTCCTTGTCTTTCTTGAGCGGGGAAACCCAGAATTGGACATAGGACTCCAGATGTGGCCTTACTAAGGCAGAGTAGAGGGGAAGGATAAACTCCCTCGACCTGTTTGCAATGCCTTTCTTAATGCACCCCAGGATACCACTGGCCTCCTCGGGCACATTGCTGGCTCATGGGTAGCTGGCTTATGTCACCCAAGGACACCCATGAGGGCAGCGACAAGATTATGGGGGACCCCGGGATGGCAGACAAAGACAAGGAGGGCACTGTAGGGGTCTCACCGTCGGGGAAGGAAAGGATACGATCGTGAATATCAGCAGCCTGGGCTGCCTCCTGCACCTCCTCGTCAGTGGCTAGAATGCGTCCGTAGCGGATATTGTTGGCGATGGTGTCATTGAAGAGCACAGTGTCCTGGGGCACCACCCCAATGTGAGCACGCAGTGATGCCTGCTTCACCTGGGGAGGCGAGGGGGAGGGCTCAGCCGGACACCCGTCCCCCAAAGACCTCCCCAAAACCCAATCCTACTCCTCAGCTGAGAGCCCAACACCCTGCTCCTCACCAAGTGTCCTCAGCTGCATCTCCTCCCTGCAGTGGAGGCACCCTGCCAGCACCCTGGCGTTTGCCTGGGAAGCCTGGTTCAGTCTCCAGCATTTCAGCCCAGGGATCCCACAATAATCCCACTCACCCCACTCCCAGCACAGATATCAGCCTTCTAAAAGGCTGTGTGCTTGTGCCAGCCCCAAGATGATGCTACTGTTTACGCTGAGCAGTGCTATGAGGACCAAAGGTGCTGGTGTCCATCCCTACTAGTCCCTGCAGGGCCCCCCGCCCTCACCTGGGAGATGTCCTGCCCATCAATGCGGATGCAACCACCCCGCACGTCATAGAAGCGGAAGAGCAGGCGGATGATGGTGCTTTTCCCTGAGCCTGAAGGTCCCACCTGCACACATAGGTAAAGGGACCTGGAGACACCAGAGACCTCTCCCAGCTGCCGGAGGCCTGAGGCTGGGCAGGGAAGGGTCAGCCCCACTGAGGGTCTGTCCTTCCCACCAGCCCCTCTTCCCCCATCCCAGCCTCCAGCAGTGAACTGACATACAAGGTCCCATTCTCACCAGGGCCAGGGTCTGCCCAGGCATCACAGAGAAAGAGACGTCCTGCAGGATTTCCTTCCTGGGGGAGGGATATGGAGAGAGGCTGAGGGTCACCTCCCCTACCCGACATCCCTGTGCCAGGCCCCATGGCTGGACTCGTCCCACCCTGCAACCCCATGCCTGCTGCCCCGTACCCATCCATGTAGCTGAAGTGCACGTTCTCAAACTCAATCTTCCCAGCCTCCAAGCGCAAGTCGCTGGCATTCACTGCATCCTTCACCTGGCAGGGAGTGAGACGTGGCCTCAGAGCCAGCCCCCTCCCCAGGGCAGGACCACGAGGCTGCACCAGGGAGCAAGGTCCACAAAAGTGGCACCTACCTCCTGTTCCTCATGGAAGAGCTCAAACATGTTTTCCATGTCCACAAAGGAGTTCTGGATCATCCTGGAAGGGGGCAAAGACCAGACAGAAGGGATTGGGGGAGCACATCCCAACCCAGGCACCCTTGGGTGGGGGGCACCCGATGCACACCCACAGCTCCTTCACCTGTAGTAAGTCCCGAACCAGTTGAGTGGCGTGTAGAGCTGGATGATGTAGGTACCGAAGAGAACGAAGTCCCCCACCTGGAATGGACAGGGGAGAGGTACCAGTCACCACCAGCCCTGAGGCCACATCTCAGGCAAGGGGACAGCCCAGCCTTACCTGCAACTTTTTTTCAGTGACAAAGTAGGCACAGACCAGGCACCCTGCCAGCAGCCCCAGGCTGATGACCAGGTTCTGGGTCTGGTTAAGGAGGCCAAGGGAGGCGCTGACCTTCCACTCTGAGACCTGGAAGAGGCAAGGTCCTCTAGGATGCTGCCACCTTCAAATCAGACCCACGGTGAGGTCCATCCTCCCCACAGTTGCCCATGAGGCTCGGCTCCTTCCCTCACAGCTCTCCCACTACTGCTGCACACTTTATACCTGGTACTTGATGATGGCATCGTTAAAGCGGTTCACCTCATAGCTCTCTGCATTGTAGTACTTCACCTGCAGGATGCAGAGCCAGGATCAGCACCCAGATCAGACTCCCCCAGTGCCAGGCAGTGCTTGACAACCCCCCACCACCTACAGTACCGTCTCAAAATTGAGGAGCGAATCCACAGCCCGGGACTTGGCCTCGTTGTCCCGTGTGTTCATGTCCCGACGGTACTTGGTCCTCCACTCAGTGATGAAGATGGTCAGAGCTGCGGGCAGGAGGGGCCTGTGTCAGTGAGTACCTGCTGACCCACAGCCTGTTCCCGCATCCCTGCATCCCAACCCCCACTCACTCAGGTAGAGGCTCATACACACGAAGATGATGAGGCCAAACCAGGCACTGAAGACCGAGGTGAAGTAAACTATGCTGATGACAATGTCCGCAATGGTGGGGACGATGCTGAAGATAATGTAGCTGGGGGGCAGGAAGGGGGATAGCACATCAGCCTGGCCCAGTGGGGCTGCCCAGCCACCCCCTGCCTGCCTTGGGTGTGCTCTGACCTGAGGAGGCTGTTGATGCTGCTGGTGCCTCGGTCCACGCTGCGCAGAACCTCACCGGTGCGGCGCCCCAGGTGCCAGCGCAGGGACAGCCCGTGCAGGTGGGCAAAAAGCTGCACCTGCACCTGCCGGTTGGTGAACTGCTGCACCCACAACCACAGGAAGGTGCGCAGGTTGCTCACGAAGCCTGTGGAGCCTGCAGAGCACCACAAGATGGTCAGCAGGGACTGGCATCACTGGGGCATCAGCCTAGCTTAGAAAGCCCAGCTGAGAAGGATGAATTTGGGTTGGGCCACCCCCTCTGTCCCCAACTCAGGACTAGTCTTGGTTGCTGCTCCCAAGACAGAGCAGCAGTGGTGGGTGCATAAGGGCATTCCCAGCCACCCCAGCCCTGACACTGTGTGCCCCATGCTGCTTCTCTCTGGTACTCTGCCCTTCCCAGTGGTCCTTACCAGCACCTCCACCCTGCAGCAACTTCAGCCCCACGTAGATGCAGACAGTCCAGGCCAGAGTGTGCCAGGGAACACCCTCCGTCAGCTCATTCACTAGGGAGAGGATGATAAGGGTCAGGGCAGACAAGCAGAGGGTATCTCCAGGTGCTCCATGGGAACCAGCCCCAGCACCCAGAGCTGCTCCCTGGCCCCTCCAAGCCCACTCAGGTCACTCACGACACACCCCAACACTTGGTGAGGCCATGAGCAGCCTCCCACACGAAGCTCTGGGTGCCTCACCGATGTTTTTGTAGTAGATGGGGACGAAGACGTTGATGGCCCGCTCCAGCCCCATAAGCGCCATGCAGAACAGCACCAGCACCTGCAGCAGGCGGTTACCCTTCGGCCACATGTATGGCACCAGCAGCCGCAGCTTCCTCCGGAAATCCTTCCAGGTGGAGGTGCTTCTGCCAGCGTCGGGCAGGAGTGGCTGGTGGACAGAAGAACAAGGAGTTACCATCCTGGCACTCCAACCCCATTGACAACAGCCCTGAGGAACACTCCACTAAGAAAATCAGCCCTGTCCTCCCAGGGTACTCGCTCTATCCTCCCAGCAGGGCCAAATCCTGCTGGTAGCAGGCAGCCTTAAAGCTCATTCCTTCCCGTCTCCTGAAGATGCTGATGCCAGGGAGGCTGCATTACCATTTTGTCCCCAGCTCCTCTCTGTCCGCTCCAGCCCAGGGACTCACCTGGCTATTCTCCACATCCCGCTCCTCCTCGTTGACCAGCAGCATGTAGGGCTTGTGAGGCAGCCCTGGGGCCTTCATGCCCAGGATGAAGAGCATGAATGTGCAGAGGTAACGCAGCAGCCAGAAACCAAACTGCACCTAGAACAGAAAGCTGAGGGTCAGAACCACAGCCAGGTAGGCACAACCCAGGCAGGCACAGCCCAGGCAGGCACAAGATGGGCAAGAACTGAAAGCAGCGAGGAGCAGGGCACAGGGATGGAGTGTAGGGCAGCTAGGGGAGAGGAGACACACCACACAGCTCAGCAGGACCCTCTGGCTGAGCACAGCACCTCAGGCAGCACCCAGGCCTCTTGCTTCCTCCCTGCTGCACCTGGCTCTGTGCCCTCCAGCTTGGGGTACCCCTACCCTGGGGGCAGCAGGGGGTAAAGGACCGTGGGGAGCAGGCAGACACCCCCACCTCTGCACCTCGGCGTTGGCAAGCGGGAGCTGAACTAGATGGGAGTATGGAAAGATGTGCGATAGCTGGGCTTGGGGTTAAGACAGGCAGCAGGCACATGGGTGCAACCTGGGAGCGAGCACACCCCAGGCATGGCAGGGCACAGCATGCACACCCCACCGCAGCACTGCAAGGCTGCAGCCCCCACCCACCCCCAAAAGGGCCACGTCCCCCTTTCTGTGCCCTCTGCTCACCTTCTGGTTGGTGTCCCGCAGCGCCCACCACCACAGCGGGCTCCTCCAGCACACCAGGGTCAGGTTCTCAGCGGCAAAGGCCAGTGCCCAGAAGAGGAGGAGGACGGTGCCATGGCCTCGCGTCCGGTCGTGCGCCAGCACCCGTGTGTGCTCCAGCTGCAGGAGGGCGATGGCGCAGCCCCAGCTGAGGGCCCAGAGGCAAGCGTGCAGCAACATGTACCCATAGAGTCGTCCGGGGCCCTCCGCTTGCCACAGCAACGCGCCAAAGGGCTGCAGGGCCAGAAGCAAGGACAGCAGGACCTGGACACGGTAGAGGCGGGAGCGGGGGATATACTTGGGCTCCATGGCACGGCCAAAGCTGACATAACAGGCGTACTGTAGGGCGCCCAGCAGCAGGCAGACGCTCAGCAGCACGGATGGCACCAAGGTGAAGAAGAAGCAAGGCTGGAAGCCCTGCTGGACCCAGGCCTGGGCAATGGAGCTGTTGCCCTCACAGTAGCCCTCCAGCACTGCCATCCTGGCGGGGTCACCACTGCAGAGAGAAGAGGGGCCGGAGTAGCATCGGGATGGACTGTTGGGTCACCGCTGCGGAGAGAAGAGGGGCTGGAATAGCATCACAGAATCACAGAACAACCAGGTTGGAAGGGACCCATCGGATCTTCTAGTCCAACCATTCCTATCTAACACTAAACCAAGTCCCTCAAGACCTCATCCACCCGTGCCTTAAACACCTCCAGGGAAGGTGAATCAACCACCTCCCTGGGCAGCCTATTCCAATGCCCAATGACCTTCTGTGTGAAAAACTTCCTCCTAATCTCCAGTCTAAATCTCCCCTGGTGGAGCTTGAGGCCATTCCCTCTTGTCCTGTCCCCTGTCACTTGGGAGAAGAGGCCAGCTCCCTCCTCTCCACAACCTCCTTTCAGGTAGTTGTAGAGAGTAATGAGGTCTCCTCTCAGCCTCCTCTTCTCCAGGCTAAACAAGCCCAGCTCTCTCAGCCGCTCCTCGTAGGGTCTGTTCTCCAGCCCCTTCTCCAGTCTCGTTGCTCTTCTCTGGACTCGCTCCAGAGCCTCAACATCCTTCTTGTGGTGAGGGGCCCAGAACTGAACACAGTGGAACGGGGTCCCCGTGGTGGGATGGCATGAGCGGAGGAGGATAGTCATAGGGATGGGGGAAAACACCCTTGGATATGGACATGCCGGACGGGCAGCCTGCAACACCCGCAGGGCCAGCTTTGCACGGGGACGGGCATTAGCAGGACCACGTCAGGACCCGGTTGTGGGCCCCGGAGGTGTCCCGCGCAGGGGATAAGGCTGCGGCCGGGCCTCGGGGCGCGCTGGGACACGGGGTCAGAGACGGGAGGGCAGCCGGGACCGGAGCAGGGGGTACACCGCGGAGGCAGCGCCGGACGCGGGGGAGACGCGAGGGACGCGCGACGGGGGAGGCCCCCGGGACCCGCCCCGGGGCGAGGCCGGTCGGTGCCTCTCGCCCCCTCTCCCCGCTCACCTGCTCGGGCCCCGCCGCTCCCGGCCGCTCGGCAACCCCCGGGGCCCGCCCCGCGCCGGAGCCTGCGCCGCCGAGGCCCCTCCCCCGGCCCCGCCCGGCCTCCCCGGGCGTCCCCCAACGCCCTCCCGGCGACCCCCGGTGCCCGCTTTATCGGCGGCGGCAGCCCGGCCGTGCGGGGCCGCGATAACCCCGCGCGGGGCCCCTCCCGCCGCAGAGGTCAGGCAGGACGGGGCTGCGCTCCCGGGATAAATATAGACACGGCGGCGGCCGAAGGAGACGCGGAGGCGGCAGGGAAGACGCACCCCGTCTTTATTGGGTGGTGATTGCAGCCGTAGAGCCGGGGCACGGGGCGCTGCCCGGCCCCCCCCCGCGCCCGCACGCTCCGGGAGAGGACTCGCGGCTCGCCATGCACAGGGGACACTGACACACAAGCACAACATGCTGCGAGGGCTCCAGTCCAGCCAAGCCCTCCTGCCGGCCCAAGATTCTCCCTCCGGCCCGAGGGCACTGCCAACCTCTGTCCGCTCAGCTTGGAGTTGGGACACGCAGATGCAGCATCCTCTGTCCGCTCAGCTTGGAGTTGGGACGCGCAGATGCAGCATCCTCTGTCCGCTCAGCTCGGAGTTGGGACACGCGGATGTAGCTCTGGGGGAAGCTCATCTTCACGCAGGGCGGTATCCCAGGTGCCAGGGAAGCTACTAGAAAGCTTAAGCTCCTGGGAAATTAGCTTTCCGTTTCCCTTTGCCCCAAAAGCTGGAGGTGCCGCAACTGCTCCTCTGCTACCCCAGCAGCACCAAGGTCTGCGGCCCAGCTCAGCCCTGACTCCAGCTCCAGCTCTGAGGGTCTATTGCAGACCCCAGAGCGGTCACGGCTCCGGCACGTCCCATCCCATCGCAGCAGAGCCCACCACCCCTGAAGAGCCTAGCCCTGCGTGAGCACCCCCAGCCCTGCTCTTTGGCTGGGTGTGTGCAGCCCTGCAGCGCAGGGAGCAGCCGATCCGCTGCACGCACCCAGTCCAGGCTCCAAGGGCAGAGGGAAACAACCCTGGCACGGGAAGAGGGAAGGCCCTGGATTCTAGGGATGGCAGAGGAGGGCCTACGGTGCTCACCGAGGGCAAGGCAAAAGCAAGCAGCCCCTGCCAGAGGCAGCAGGAGGGAAAAGCAAAGCCTGGCAGGGGTTCTCTGGGATGCAGATCTGCAGAAGCTGCTACTGGGAGAGGAAGTTGGAACAATGGTAGGAAGCTCTTGTCTGAGGCCACTCTGCACAGCCAGGATCCTAATTCACCACCACCCCAGAGAAGGGCTAGGGTTTGCTTCTCCCTTCTGGGATTGAGGCATCCCACCTTGCCCTGCCCCAGGCATCAGCCAGCTGCTTGGTACGTGATCTCCACAGCAGCCAAAGCCATGATGCAAGCAAAAGAACAGTTTCAAGAGAGAAGGAGGAGCTGGGACCCCCCCAGGTGAGACGCACCAGAGCCACTGTTTGGGAAAGAGGAAAAGCCCAGTGCCACAGGAACAGCTACAGCAGGAGGCCAGAGCTGACGCACCACAGTCTGGGCATGGGGTAAAGGCCTTTATCATGCCTGGGGGAAGGGAACCAATACACAGAGCACAAGATCTTCAGGGTGGGCCCCAAGGGGGCCGCACACACTCCTGGGAGATGCCAGGCTGCTCCAGCCCCTGGGCTCTCTTTGGCACTGCAGGAGGGCCTGCTAGCAGCCTGTATTCCATGGATGTCACACCGGAGAAGAATGCTGCCCTGGCATGGCACAGATGCTGCCACCTGGGAAGGAACCCCACAGACCCTTCCTTGCGTGACAGGAATAGGGCGGCTGTCATGGAAGTTAAGGAAGAGCATCCTCAGGACAGAGCTGTTCCCATCAGCTCCAGATCCCACCCTTACCCGCACCACCAGCAGCCAGGGACCATCCCTCTGCAAGGTGCTGGCCAGAGGGGTGGGAAACTGCTGTCCTGCTCTGGGCTGAAGGGCACAACACTGGTCCTCTCCAGGTAAGTGAACGTGGTCCTGGGTACGTATCCAGGGCTGCAGGCAGGGCAGGTGTGGTGCTACAGGCTGAGCTAGACACCCCTCCATGGCTCCTGCCTTCATCTTGGAGGCAGGTCCCAGCTGCAGGCAGACATGTGGAGCTGGTGCCATCTCACATCCCTTCCAACAGCAGCTGCTGCTGCCACCTTGAAGCCAGTCCGCAGCTCCCCACTGCTTGTCTTCTCACGTCAGCCTCGGCAGGCTCTGCAGCATCCTCCAACATGGACGACACAGATGTGAACACAGACACAAGTATGTACTCACACACGCATTCACCCCACAAGAGTCAGAGTGGCGTTGACTTGACACACAGCTGGACACAAAGTGCCACCGCAAAGCCACCGGCCTGGCAGTTTTGTCTCTTCGGCAATTGATGGCAGCAAAATGGAGCCCAGGACTATCCTGTCCACTCAGGACGGGAGAAGAATCAGGCTGACGCCACATCCTGCTGCCCAGGTGGCTCCCAGTCTGCAACCCCCACGTGATTCCCTGTCTACAAGGCTATACCTGCAAGACAAAGAGGGGATGTGGCACCTACCAGGACGACCCTAAGTACGTGTTTTCCCTCTCAACCACAGCCTTCATCTGTACCTTGTGGATCTGCGGTGGAAGCTCATCCTCTGAGCTCTCCTCTGGCACAGGCTCTGGGTGTCTTGCTGACTGCCCGTCCTCAGCCCAGCCTCCCAGAGGGAGGCGGGAGAAGTGTGATGGGGCTCTGTGTACTGTGCCTGGGTCTGCAGGAGAGGCAAAGAGGAAGATTAGCTACCCAGGAGACTGCCAGATCTTCAGGAGCAGGTAAGCTGCTTGTGCCAGTCCATACAAGGCGTTGGACACAGGTTCTGACTGAGAGTTCAGACCTCTGCCCTGTCTCCTTTACCTGTGATGCCACCGTATCGCCGCTGGAAGCCAGTCTGCAGCGTGGCTGTCTCCTCGGCAGGCTGCCGTGGCGAGGAGAAGGGGTAGCTGGCAGAGCGAGGGATGGGGACAGAGGCACCCCGCTGACCATCCAGCTCCTCATGGGTGCTCTCCCCACTCTCATCGCTCTCTCGCCGGTGCCAAGCATGTCGCTCAGGCTCCAGCTGGGATTGCTGCTTGTGCAACTGCAGGCCAAAACACGAGTGAGTCAGCTGCGTGGGAGAGCCCAGGTGCCTGAACACACCCTCTCCGCAGCACTGTACACACACTGGTCTCGGCTCCCACCCACAATGGTATCCCAGTCCAGCCTGCCCCAGCCCCACGCCCTGCTGGCTGGTCCAGCTCCAGGCTACTCACCTCATGCATGTAGAGAGCATGGAGACTCATCTCGGTGGAGGCGTACTCCGACAGGATCAGGCTCTGCAGCTGACCCTCCCAGGCGCTGCTCCCTGAGCTCACAGTCCTTGCATCGGCACTGCCATGGGACACATAAGTGGTGTTTGCTGCTCAGGCACCTCCCATACTGCCCAGCCCCTCTCTGCTCTAATGCCAGCTAAGATCCGCTCCTGGGTAGGAACAGGCCCTCTGTACCATCTTCCAGATGCATGCCATGACCCACCCTGCTATGGCACCACTGCGTCCCTCACAGGGGTTTCTCACCACAGTGGTGCCTACAGGAGAACACCAGAACCCCAACGCTGTCCCTTTGGGGCCAGCCTAAGCACGGGGGCCTAACTCTGCTTATGAACATGTCCCTTGCTGTCCCAGGCTGCAGAGAAAAGTGCCACCATGCACCTAGGACAATAGGACAGCAAATGGAAGAAACTTTAAGAAATCTGCAAGGTGTCCAGCCACCTCTCTCCAGCCTGCACCTTACCCAGAGGCAGTCATGGTGCCGCTGCCCCGAGGCTGGGCTCCCTCTCCATCCCTTCCTGCAGTCTGGAAGCCACTGGGAGGCTGCTGGGCAGATTGGAGCGGGGAGAAGGAACGCAGGGCCGAAGCCACTTCAGAGAGATGGCGGGAGGCCTGTCCATCCCGGCTCATGTGGAAGCCCAGTGCCGAGGAGCCGGCTATCACATTGGCAATCAGGCTGTGAGGCTGCAGGGTTGAAAGGGAGAGAATCACTGCCCTGTGCAGACTTGGAGGGCTGATCCCCACCAGCAACACAGAACTGAGGCACCCCAGCTCTCTCAGCCCATCTCCCGCCTCACAGAGTCCAAGGACAGCCTGCTACCTTCTCTAGACACCCAGCAACCACCCCAGCTAGTGCTGATTTATCAAATTTGCAGCCCCAGAATTGCCCACAGGGCCTGATTAACAGCTTGCCAGCACCCAGCAAGCACCCCAGGAACACCCCACATCCCCCAGTCCTGGGCACCTCCGATTCCGACTGCAGAGACTGGATGGAGCTGAAGAGCGCATTTTCGGGGAGCACAGCCTGCTGAGCCAACGCCATGCTGCTGTCCCGGTGCACCCGCTCCTTCAGGAAGCCAATGAAGGCCGTGCTCTCGCGGGGCGGCTGCCACTTGGGGTTGGTGATGGCAAAGTGCATGAGGGACAGCTCTGTCTTGCCATCTTCTGCCTGCTGGTAAATGGAGGCCTCCGTCTTTCCTGCTGACATCCACTGCAGAGGACAGAGAACAAGTGACAGGATCTGCCCCTAGCCAGACCTGAGAATCCTGCTGTCAGTCTGGGCAAAGCAACACTGGGCCACAGTCCCACACGGAGCAGGCACGACACCAGAAGTCCCACACTAGTTCGGCCCTCACAGCCCAGGGCAGAAGCAGCAAGCACAGCACCTTCCGCCTCCCGCCCAGAACATGGATCATTGCATGGGAGCTAGAGAGACAGGGACCAGTCACAAAACACAGAACTGAAAGCCTTGTCCTGCACTCTCCCACTCACAGCGGGAGAAACTACAGCCAACAAATGACTCTTCCTAAGAGCTTCTTGCCACAGTGAATCCACCCCCTCTCTAGTTCATGGCCCTGTCACTAGGGAGTCTTTCCTGACAAGTAACCTCAATGCCCAGGCACAGGAAATAGATGGATCCCTTTTCCCTCTGCACCAGATTTTACATAACGGAAAATGCTTCCCATCTTCCCAAGGTTGCCTCTCTCCTGAGCACATGAGCCCAGCTCCTCTAAGTCAGTTCTCAGCAGCTGCGTTTTCTAAGTGTCCAAATATCCCCATTCCTCTCTCCTGAGGATACACGTCTCTTAGTTGTGAAGACAGGTAAGGACATCAAATAAAGAAATGACTAAGTCTGGTTCACAAAATATCAATTAATAATCACAGCTAGGCCACAAGAGCCTCCTGGGGCTGGTGACCTGTGCTGGCAGCCGCAGACACCCAGCAGAGAGGCAGGCAGCTGGGCTGTGGGCTGCCAGGAGTGGGGAATTACGTCCTCTCCAGTGTCTAAAGGACCAGACATGGCAATGGAGAGCCCATACAGCTCTCCAAGCACCCAGGGGACTTACCGCTGGGTGGCCATGCTGGCGCACGTCCATCTGGGCAAAGGAGCAGGTGTCACCCACGCCCACCACCTCCACGGTGAAGTTGCGGAAGAAGTCAACGATGTCCAAGGACTTGGGGCGCAGGCAGATAATAAGGATCAAGGGGGTAATGATGGGACTCAGGAGTTCCTCCAGGATGAAGACCTGAGCACAGAGATGGTGGACTCAGTGCAAACTTGAGGATGCCAACAATAACACAATCCCCAAACCAGCTCCTAGTTCCAGCCCATCTTCTGGGACAGTGTGTCTACGATAAAGCTGCCTTGTTCCTCTGACAGCCCACGAGCTGCTCAGCAATCTGGCAGCTTCTTCCTTCTGCTGGGATTGAGGTGAATCCCCATCCCAGCCAAGCTCACCGCTTTGTACTGGAAGAGCTGAGCAAACTCATCTCTGGTCTCGTAGCGGTGGGCGTTGCCCTGCCAGTGGTCAGGCATGTAGTGGATGTGCGCCAAGATGACTCGCAGCAGCTGCTCTGGGCAAAACACCAGGTGCTGGTCAGGGATGAAAGACCTGAATGACAGGACAGGGAAACATCACAGCATTACACTTCATTTCCTGGGAGATCTCATCCTGGGAGGGCAGGGTGACCAACCCATACCACTGCTCCACCTGAAGCCTTCATGCTCCAGCCAAACCTTCCTGCCAGCCCAGTCCTGCAGCACATATCCCTCACATCGCACACTCAAGGTCCCCACTACCCACTCCTTCTTGCCTGCCACTGACTCTCCCCAGCCATATCCCTCACTCAAATTCACACCCGCTTGCAACCAAAGACGCATGTTTGCACGGACAGCGATCAGCCCCACAGTGCTGCCAGGAGCACAGGTGCAGCAGGGCCCCACCTCACCTGCACACCGTGACGCCCACCCCGAGCAGGGTGACTGTGGTCAGGACATGCTCAACTGCCAGCACGTCCTCATCATAGATGGTGAGAGCGATGAGGACGGCCAGGATGGAGCCAGCAAAGAAGGCCACGTTCTTGGCCACAATGGTGAGGAGTGGGGAGATAAAGCAGTTCATGTACTTGGAAGCTGGCTTGTACCCCTTGCTGAGGCGTGACTGCAGTTCGTGATCCAGCTCGTTGAAGTGACGCAGGTAACAGCGGCCGTAGAGAGACCAGCAGCGGGCACCCAGGCTCCCCGGCTCCCGCTTCAGGATCTCTGTATAGCTGAAAAAGGCGTAGAGGATCTGCCAGATGAGGATGAGGGGGCAGAGGAGGAAGTTAGCAATACCAATCCAGAGGATACGAGTGCTGAGCTTCTCAGCCAGCTCCAGGCGGTTCCCGGCCCGCTTGTACTCAGCCTTCAGGCTCCACTCGTTCTCAAAGAGGGAGCCAGGCCCCCAGAAGAAGATAAGCTCAAAGTTGTACTTGAGCCCACGCGTGTAGAAGACTGTGTCTCCCAGCAGGGGCAGGCGGAAGCGGATGGGTAGCAGCGACTTGTTCACCATGGCCACCATGTAGTTCTTGAAGCGGAGGATGCGGTGGTAGATGTCCAGCTCCGTCAGCTCCTTCTTGTGGATGCAGATCTGGTGTTCCTTCTGGATCTGCACAATGCGGGCCTGTACCTCCTGCCAGGTGAAGTACGGCAGGGTGGACTGGAAGGAGACAAACAGCAAGGTTAGGGGCAGAACGTGTCCAGAGGTGGAGGCTGGACCAAGTCCACTCAAAATAGCAGGAGACCCAGCACACATCTCAGGGGCTGACAAGGCTTCTCCCTGCGCTACGCTTCAGCCTGCAGCCAGCAAACCCCACACCTTCCCCCAGAGCCCTTTACCCCCAGATTTGAACAGATAACTGTTTCCCAGCCACTTGGAGGCATGGATACAGCTCCATGCTCCCATAGGTCCTCCCAGAGCTGCTACCCGGGAGTCAGCAGGGAGACAGGAACAGCAAAAGGAACTTAAACAGTGCCCCAGAGGAAGCCTGTAGAAAAGCTGGGGACAAATCAAGCCTCCTGGCTTGCACCACCTTTCTCAAGGCACTCAAAGGATGCTCACATGCCTTTTGGTGTTGTTCATCAGAACACAGACTCTAGACTAGGACACACGTGCAAGCCTCAGGCCCCATCTCTGACACACTGATCTCTGACTTCACCAACTAGGCAGCTCCATGCCTCAGTTTCCCCCCACACCAAGTAAACAAGGAAGATGACATTGTCTGCAACCCTGGGAGGTACAAGGGTACCCTCACTTATGCCTTCTCTGTTCAAAGATATCACAGAAAAGGCCATGACAGAAGAATAAACATACTGGGTGGCAGAGGCGTGTGCCAGCAGGCAGTGAGGCAGGCTGGGCAGGGAGAATTTAATACGGAATAACTTGGTTGCTCGAGAGAATGAAAGGAGACACATCCTTGTGAAGCAGAGGGAAGAGCAGTACAGGTGTCTCAGAGAAGCTGGCTCCAGAGAGGAGTGAAGGCATCCCTCAGCAGTCCTGCATACAGCCCTTGGCCCGTCTACTCACCATTGGGATTTTGAGGGCATTAATGTAGAAGGAGTGAATCTCCCAGTAGCAGCAAATGTTGTAGATAAACTTCACAAGTCGGTGGATCCAGAAAACCCCAGCTATCACCAGGATGCAGATGAGGAAGCTGTTTGCCTGGATTCTGCAAGCAAGAAGAGGCAATTAGCAGGAGACAGGCCCAGGCAGGTGCCCCGAGTTCCAGGAAAGCAAGAACAGTGGCTGACATGCCTTCCATTGCCCCTACCTCGCACTGCAAACATTTGGAAGCAGGAAGGCATCTGGCAGAGTCACCTTAATGGGCTCACTGGGATGCTGGCTGTGATTTACTGCTTTGTTGGCAAAAAGGATATCGTAATCAACGCAGCTGATAAGAAAGGTAGTGAATGCCACCACGAAGATGAACTGCCTGTGGAAAAAGGGAGCAGGCATGAGGGAATTTCCTTTCTGGCCCTAAACACACGATGCGGGCAGGGTCATGGTGGCAGGAAAGCTCAAGGGCAACAATTCCTCAAAATGGAATGCAGGTTTGGGACACAGAAAACCCTAATGAAGGGGAGATGGGATGCTGTAAAGGGAATCCTCCCGCCCACCCAGTTGCAGAGGCTCAGCAAATTCTTGTGGCTGTTCCCAAACAGAGGAGGAACCTGAACTTACATGAGCTCAAAGATCTCTCCAATGAGCATGCAGGTGAAGCCATTCTTCTGATGTAGGTTATAGATGTAAAAACTACAGTCAAGGAGAACAGTTTAGCACTCTGGTAAATGATGGAGGGACTTCTGTCCCATTGGCACCTGCAGCTCCCCAGCAAAACGTCTGTCCATCTGCCACCAACAGAAACCCCTTCCCACCCCCATTCATCAGCAAGCTGGAAACACACTCAGTTAAAGTACAGTTGGGATAAGAGGACTTGGCTCATCTAAGCTCCTTTCTTCCCCCATCCTCCAAAAGCCAGAGGAGGGGGTCTGTTCCAGCACAGAGCAGAAACTCAGCCTCCCCTCACACTGCACCACAGGGGACAGGACAACACAGAGACAGGTAAAAATGCATCTAACACCCTTATCACAAGTGACCCCCTGCTCCTAATCCCTGGCAATCTAATTACCATAACTAATGTCACTTTATAAGCAGCCATTCTGTGTGACCAAGTGGGTCACACATTGGTTGCTTTCCCCTTATCACCAGCCACAGAAGGTCCTATGAGCTGCGTACAGAAACGAAAACAGATTTCTCCTTCCCCTCCCCACCAGCGTCAAGATTCCTGGGCACCAGGCCCATTACTGCCTTCCTTGCTGGCCTTGAAGATCCCAGGCACCCGGCCAAGCTGGTGGTGGCAATGACCCTGCTACACAGAAAGGAAGCCTAACTGCACGGAGAGGACTGTCCACAAAATCAAGGAGGTACAAGCCCTAAGTGGGAACTTGGACCACAACTGCTGCTGGGCAGTGAGACCCAGGAATACCCAGGAGCCAGAGACACCTCCACCATCATCTGCTTCCTCTGAGGATGGGGCAAACGACTCGTGTTCTTCTATACTATTTTTGAGTCTAGATTATGACTGTTAGACTGACACAGCAAGCCACCTGTTAAGATCGGACCTGATCTACAGAGAGCGCAGGTGACTGGAAACCATAAGCTGAGTAATGCTATCGCATTTTGTACTATGCTACCTATAAAACTGTATTACACCGATACTGTTAATGCAAATCCCGTGGTATTCTGTTTATAAACGCCATCCTATGCTAATCATAAAATCCACAAGAAAATGAAGCTTTATTCTTAACTGCAACTTAGTGCCACCATCACCCAGACAAGGATCCTGAAAAGAACCTGACCCCTCAGTGCTGGGTTACAACGCCCCATGAGCATCGGAGTTCTGCCTCCCTGCTGCGCCCCAAGCCCTTCTGGAGCTGCCTAGCATCCCATGGGCAGAGGCAGACGCTGCCCAAGCTCCCAATTCCACCACTCCCAGCATCTCCACAAATACTGGGAGCACGGGAGGCAGTGGGGCACATCCCTCCCTGCAAAAGGATATGCGAGAGAAGAAGAGGTCCAGGTTCTCGATGTGATGCCACGGAGCTGGGGGAAGGAGAAGGCCAGGGTGAGGGGCACCCCCAGCTTTCCCATGTGTGGGGTGCCTCCTTGGCCCCACCCTGGCCCCGCAGTGCCCACTCCCAGTGCCACCCTCCCCCCTTGATTTAAGTAGTTACTATTACAAATAGCGGAATATTTTGGTTTAAGCTGAAATGCAGCTAAACGCGGAAGAGATGCATCTTTTTCTGTAATCCCTGCTGCCTCAAACGCCAAGTCAGGCAGAGACGGAGCCAGCTCCAGATTAGCAGAGATCTGACTGTGGCAAAGTTCACGATAACATTAAAATTAGACTTTGGGAAGTAATAGAACGCGCGTAAGATTTCTGGGAAAACAGGTGGGAGACCCGTTCTGTCCGCAACCCTCGTCTCGCTGCACGGGGCCGATGGAGATCGCTCCCTCGCGTTGCCCAGGCCAGATAAAGGATCCTCGCTTTCTAAAACTCCAGAACGAGCCTTGGAGAGTCGATTTCCCGGCACTGTCGGTGTCACCCCCGCTCCTCCTGCCCCCCACCTCCCTCTCCCGGCCCGGACACCCCCCGTCCCCGCCTCCCCTCGCTCCCCGCTGCCCCCTCCTCGCCTCCCGGCGCCGCCGCTCACACTTGGCGCCCTCGGGGACGTGCACGAGGAGGTCTCCGCCGCCGGGGGGGGACTCGGTGGAGGAGCTCTCCAGGCGCTGGTACTGCGTCTCGAAGTGGGCCATGGCGGGGCCCCCGCCGGCCCGGCCCGGCCCCGCCCCGCGGCACCCCGGACTGGCGCCCCCTGCGGCCAATGGGAGAGCGGGGCGGGGCGGCCTGCACCTAATGGGCAGAACGGGTC
>JAUMJK010002009.1:0-19026 GCA_033558105.1 Coccyzus lansbergi
CCCCGGGGCAGGGGCACCTCCCACCGGAGCCGGCTGCTCAGAGCCCCGGACAGACTCCGACGAGGGGCAGGGGACAGGACGAGAGGGAATGGCCTCAAGCTCCACCACGAGAGGTTCGGGCTGAGTATTGGAACAAAATTATTCACAGCAAGAGTAGCTGAGCACTGGCACAGAGGCTGCCCAGGGAGGGGGAGGCGTCACCTTCCCTCGAGGGGTTTAAGGGACAGGTGGATGATGTGCTGAGGGACATGGGTTAGTGTTTGATAGGAACAATTGGACTCGATGATCCACTGGGTCTCTTCCAACCTGGTGATTCTGTGATTCCCAGGGTCTCGCCGGGAAGAATTGCCTAAGGTCATAGAACCATAGAACAACCAGGTTGGAAGAGACCCATCGGATCATCTAGTCCAACCATTCCTATCAAACACTAAACCATGTTCCTCAAGACCTCATCCACCTGTGTCTTAAACACCTCCAGGGAAGGTTGATCAACCACCTCCCTGGGCAGCCTATTCCAATGCCCAATGACCCTCTGTGTGAAAAACTTCCTCCTAATCCCCAGCCTAAATCTCCCCTGGCGGAGCTTGAGGCCATATCCTCTCATCCTGTCCCCTGTCACTTGGGAGAAGAGCCCAGCTCCCTCCTCTCTACAACCTCCTTTCAGGTAGTTGTAAAGAGTAATAAGGTCTCCTCTCAGCCTCCTCTAATCTAAATCTTCCCTCTTCCCATTCAAAGCCCTTTCCCATGGTCCTGTCACTCCATGCCCTTGTTGTGCTTTCTTGCAGAACCCCTTCAGGTACTGGAAGGCAGCTCTAAGGTCTCCTCTCATCTTCTCCAGGGTGAACACCTCTCCCCTCACCTTGCTTCCCAGGTGTGTGGGGAGGGGCTGCACCCTTCTTCTTCCCCCGCTGCCCCCACGGAGAGATGGGGGAAAGCAAGTAGATCGTCCTTGGTGGAAGAGGTGAGACCAGAGATGTGCCAGGACAGCCTTAGAGCAGGCAGGGCTGGTGGAGAAGGTGCCTCCCACTGCAAATGGGGCATCTTCGAAGGTGGCAAGGCTGCCACACGGATCCCGGAAGGCAGCAGAGAAAAATTAAGCACATTTAAAGTGCAAAGCCCCAAACCAGCACAGGCTCAGCTGTGCAGGGCACTAGAGATGGGATGTAACTCCCCTCCAGCCAGAGCTCTGTGTGGCTCCAGTCAAGTGCCCATCTCCACCTTGTCCCAGGGGATGAGGGAAGCAGCAGACAGCTCTGCTTCCTAGGACACAGACACTACCCACCCCCGCCCTGCCCAGCCCCCTCCTCACCAGCAGCGACCTACAAACACAGAGCTGCCGGGAAGTCTGACGCTCGTTCTCCTCCCAACATCCACCCCAACACCTCACTCTCCTTTAGCATCAGTGCAGTGACCGAGAGAGAGCAGTCACGACACAGCCAGAGGCCTCATCCCAGGCAGCTGCGGTGAGGCAGGACTCTGGACGGAGCAGCACGAGGACTCTGAACGGAGCAGCACGGTGAAGGCTGGACACGCACCGCAGGCCAACAAGGTGACAGGGGAGCTGCCAGCGACCAGCCCTGATGGGGCAGAACAGCAACCTGTCTCCCGCTGCACAAGCTCACCTGTAGCCACAACAACATGGCCACTTTGCAAGAATCCACCAGAGAAGTTGGGTGTTCAAGCTTTCAAACTTTATTCAAGCAGAGAGCAGGTAACCCAGAAACAGAGCTTAGCACCCCACACCGGTCAGATGCCAGCACGGAGCAAGGTATCCCAACGTTGCAGTAGTCACAATTGTGCTGCCCAGCCAGGAGACACGCTTTGTCTTTCTCTGCTGGCTATAAAGCGCATGATTAAGTTTGACATCAAGATACATGCAAACACTACAGTGAGGACTCCCAGACAGCAGCTCTTAAATGCCATCCAGAGAAGTATCACTAGGAAACAGTAACACAGACAGGGCTGTACACATGCCTCTGACAGCAGGGTTGTGAAGGAAGACCAAGGAATCGAAGCAGCCTGGGCACCAGGCTTCCAGAAAGATCATAGGAAGTCCAGCCCTTCAAGCTGGCAAGCACTGAGCTCAGTAACTAGGCTGTGGGTTCATCCTTGCCCATTTCTTTTGGAGGCCCAGGTCTCATCCTTGCCCGTTTCTTTTGGAGGCCCAGGTCTCTGCACCATCCAATGTTCTTTCCCTCAAGGACTGCTGCCAGGGCTCAGGTCACTTGCTCAAGCTTAGGTTTAAACGCCAGATAAACTCTTTGCTGAGTACACGGCTAGTGACAGCCAGACACAGCCACGTTTTGGAAACAGGCAGCAGAGTTTCACAGGTGTCAGAGCACAGCAGTGCTCAGCTTCAGAGGGGCACTGCGAGACAGGGGCCACCGATTTCTGACCCCCCCTCCCAACACCCAAGAGACAAGACTGGAGTTTCCAGCAAGACCTGGGGAGCAAGCAGCTTCCCATGCATGCACACCAGCGCCAGCCCAGTGCAAAAGCAGACCAGCCTCTTCAGTAGTACAGACACCTCGATTTAAGAGCAGTGACCAGAGCATTCCAGAGGCCTACATTCACTTTTTCTTGCCCGAGACTTTGTAGTTTATTCGAAGGAAGCTTACTAAATCACAGCGCACACAGTCTAACTAGTCTAGTTTCCCACTAAACATTCAAGCACCAGTCCTGTGACTGGAGGCAGGAGGCCACTTCAAGACAGCACAGCTATTTGAAAGAGTTCAGCCTACGGAGAAGGCAGAGCCTAGGGAAGTACATAACACACTGAAATTTGTATCAGCATCACCACAGGAGAGTGAAAAAATAGGACTGCAGGAAATTGATCCATGTTAGATACTAACCATCAAGCTTTGCAGATGACATTGCATGATAAGCATAGAACAATTATGGGAAACACTGTCCCCGATAATTACGTACACCCATAGTGCAACATATGGAGGTCACTGCCTCCGATATAACACTGTGGTAGGCAAAAACTACCTTGTTCTTTTCACATTATGGAAGACACTGCCCCCGATAATGTCAGTTAGGTTTCATGATACATAAGGTACTGGAAGTTTGCAGGAAGCTGCCATTTAAAAATTGGGCCAATGCCTAATCTGAGGTACATGAAACTTGTTTGTGTTGCTGCGGGTGGAGGGAGAGCCCCTCCACCAGCACCGAGGCCAGGAAGGAAGCTCTTGCTCCCCTTGAGAGCACACAGCATCCAGAAAAGGGGGGTGAAAAGGGAGTCCGAAGCCCACAGAAGAGCACGGACACCGCGGGGAAGCCAAATATCCAGTATTTGAGTTTCCACCCAGGTTTTCAGCATTTCAAGGATCACTTTGGAGCATAACCCAGAGACTTGCTACTAGGTTTACATCTCCCAAGTTTCTTCCAGGGGGGTGTTTTTGCCACAGAAAGCTTAATTGCTAGTTTTCAAAACCAGTTCTTTGGAAGGGCCTGGTTAGATTGTTTTAAATGCAAAGTTCCAGTATCATGTTTGATTGTAATAGCAGATGCTGCTTTATTCAAAAACGACAGTATAACTGTCATAATTATGGAAGGCACTGCTTCCGATAATTATCTTCTATAAAAAAACCCGACACCATTTATAGTGAACGCTGTCACTGATAAATAAATAAACAAATAAATATCTCTGTGCCAAACGAGAGCCATCCTGCAAAATGGCATCAGTCAAACAGGGTTTGGCCATCAAGAGACTCGATTTCACAAAAGGCCCCAGAGCAGCAAGGTCTGAAGTGCCAGTCTAGAGCCATTTCTCAGTGCCGCAGGACTTGCTGAGGACGTAAGGGAGGGCAGGCGTAAGATAATCTTTGGGTCATTTTCCCTGGGTATTCAAGACCTGCCTCAGCAGAAGCAAACCCCCAAGATGTCACTTGGGATCCTGCTGTTGAGTAAAGGCAGGCCGGGCACTTCAGACCTTGCTGATAATCCAGCACTTGCAGGCTATTACTAGGTCATTTTATTTCTGAACTACAGGTTGGTCTCTGCAGCTCCCTGCCAGAGAAGGGATCCTCATGACAAGCAGTAAGAGGAATCCATTCCCTGCTTTGTCACTCGGTTTAGGGCACCAACAATTAAAACCCTAAATAGATGAGGTACCTTGTCGCTCAAGGTACCAGTTCAGGAGTCACCTGAGCTGTTAAGTTTTCAAGTACACTGGAAAGCAAGCCCCACAAGCAGCTGTATGTGACCGGTCTGGACTGTGGTCAGATGGGAACCTGGTCAGAGGAGATTTCATGGTCATCTTAGTAGTTGCTTTAAAACTGCCTCCCGTGAATTTGTCAAGGTGAGATTTAAATTTTATGCTCAACTTTGGTAAAAAAAAAAATTTGTTGTCAGAAACTCTATGGAAAAATAATACCACGTTAGGGAGTGTGTTTCCCTAATCCTGTACCTTGAACAGGTGTTTGCCATGTCTAGAATTCATTGTCTGTATTCCAGATATCACCCCCCAAGGCATTGGCAGCCCCTTTTATGGTCCAGGTTGCCAGTGCCAGCTGCTCTCTCAGTGTGCTTACGTCCACGCTGCCTGGGTTGCTTCTCAGCAGTTGCAGGTTCTCCAGCAGACTCTGCAGGGTATGGGAGCCTCTGCCGAAGAAGATGTGGCGAAAGGGAGTATCTTTTGGTGAGACGTATGGAGACAGGAAGTCGTACTCCACCTGGAGCAGAGGTGCAAATTTAGGGTTATACTCTCAGAAAGCTTTTTTCCTGCCCCGTCAGGGTTCCCCAGCCTCTGATCCACACACAGCCCTTTCTCACAGCAGCTCTGCAAGGGCAGACCCTCTCCCAATATCAAGCACAGCAGCAAGTCATGTTGACGCTATGCGAGTGGAAGAGATGCTTGTCTGCAGTGCCCATGGCTCTATGGAAGAGGCCCATGCCAGCCAGGACTCTCTTCCTTCATGTTGAACGGAACATCATGTTGAAAGTGACAGGGGACAGGACAAGAGGGAATGGTCTCAAGCTCCACCAGGGGAGATTTAGGCTGGAGATTAGGAGGAAGTTTTTCACACAGAGGGTCATTGGGCATTGGAATAGGCTGCCCAGGGAGGTGGTTGATTCCCCTTCCCTGGAGGTGTTTAAGACACGGGTGGATGAGGTCTTGAGGGACTTGGTTTAGCGTTTGATAGGAATGGTTGGACTAGATGATCCAATGGGTCCCTTCCAACCTGGTTGTTCTATGATTCTATGCTCAGTTGTAAATACCCACCTTCATGATCCTGTCATTCAGAGATCTGCGGATGATCTTGTTTTCCCTGTCACTGTTCGCAATGTCTCCGCTCAGTGCTTCTGTAGCTCGACGGAAGTCACCACGGGCAAAAAACAGCCAGTCCAAAGTCAGCCCCAGTGCCTGTGAGGGAGGAGCTGTTAGCAAACCTGATTTTCTTCTTTTGCTGCTCTCTTACCAAGAGAAAGTGCTGGGGTTCTTTTTTGCCAGTTTAACCAAGTAGTAGAGCAAGTTCCTGGCAGGCTCTTCTGAGGTCACTGAGCTCAGTGACGTCTCTCCCCACCCACAGTTTCTTGTAGGCTTTCAGCAGAGGTGCAAATGAGATGCAAAGCTGCACCTGCTGTGAATGATAAGGAGACGGAAAAAAAACCCATCCACATCTATTTCCTCAAGAGCTCCCCACAGCCAGATTAGCTAAATCTGTCTGTAACAGCTACTATGCCTGCTCTTCTCTATAAGAGAACACCAATTCTGGTCCCATCTGGCTACACTTTCACGTCCAAAGGATGATGATGTCCACCCTGCTCTACCCAACAGCAGCAGAGACTTATTAGCACATAGCTCCATAAGAGTCTACAGGGATTCAGTGCACTTGGAACCTTTACCTTCAAATCCCGATAATAGGGCAAAAACTTCTCCTGGAACGCTAGCAATTCTTCACTGTATCTCTCGAAGTCCAGGCCGAGCTCATGATCGTGGGTCAGCCTGAGAGCTATATGTCCAGCAACTTGCGCAGCAGCATGCATTAGATTGTACAACTTCTCAGTTCTCTTCAGGTTATCCACAGTGTCCTCAGTAGTGCCCAAGAACGCGTATTCCTCATCTTTCTGCAAGAACGAAGGCATTGATGTTAGGCAAGAGTGATTCTCCAGCTTGGATTTTCCACCTCCCACTATGGTTTGCTTGCTACTGCCACCACATCCCTTTTCCTTGTACTGCTAAATAGTGAGACTTGAGTGGCAAAACTTCAAAGCACAAGGGAAAGGAAAGGAGCTTCTGCATCTCACCCCTCGCTTTCCAGCAATCAGCAGGATGCTCAGCTACTTTGTTAGACCCAAAGACTCACAGACCTTTTCCTCCTCAGAGTTGACTGCAGAAGCACAGGAGAGTAAACCCCAGCACCCAGCTTGGTTTGTGCTGGCAGCACCCTCTGACCCTTCTTGGCAGGATAACTCAAGAATTACTGTGGAACATCTGACACTAACAAAATCCAAGCATTCATAAGCTTAGCAAGCTGTTATGAGAAAGGCCCCCAGCTGCTTGCCTGCAGTAACAGAGCAGGCTGCTTGCTTTATGCCATTTTTGCCAGCCCCAAGCTGCAAAGCAGATCTGAATGGTCCAAGTTCACACTCGCTCTGGCCAATCGCACTGCTTCTGCAATACACTTTGGTTGCTGACCAGCAGGTTGTAGCACAGTCTTTCACTGAAGCAACAATAACTTGACATCTTTTCAGTGCTTTTAGAATCACAGAACAACCAGGTTGGAAGAGACCCATCGGATCATTGAGTCCAACCATTCCTATCAAACACTAAACCATGTTCCTCAGGACCTCATCTATCTGTGCCTTAAACACCTCCAGGGAAGGTTGATCAACCACCTCCCTGGGCAGCCTATTCCAATGCCCAATGACCCTTTCCGTGACCCTTTCCTTCTCAATCATTGACATCTGAGCCTCCAGAAGAGCAAGAGGCCCCTTCTCCCAACAAGTACAGGAGTGTTCTGAGACAGCAGGCCAACCACGCCCCAGGAGCAGCTTTCACAATAAGTACTGCCACAGCCATCAGGTACGGAGGCTGTATCTCCTCCCCCATGGAGGCTCCTGTCTGCATGGAAAATGAGCTTAGAATCATACTATCATAGAACAACCAGGTTGGAAGGGACCCATCAGATCTTCTAGACCAACCATTCCTATCAAGTCCAACCATTCCTATCCTAGCTTGGGACAGCACCTTGTGCTCTGCCATCCTGGAGAGCAGGTATCCTTAAAGCACTTCCCATAGAATGAGTACACCAGGCAGGCAGATCACACTTACATTGTAGAAGCCAAAGGAAACCACTGGGATGCCGGAGTAGGCCAGGAAAGGGAATGCTGCGTTATCCAGACCAAGGGGAACGCTGCAAAAAACCAAATATTGAGCAGTCACCAACTAGCTGGGACATCCCAGGATAAAAGCTACAAGCCATACAGCAAAAGGTGTGAGACAACTGGACTATGCTGTCTAGACACGACTGGTTTCAGCAAGGAGTCCCAGCCAAGTGCAGAGGGCTGCCTATCCATTTCTGGCCACCAGTATTTGTACAAGGCTGCTCTTGCCCTGCAAAAAGGTATCCGAGTTGCCTACAGAGAGCTTGGGGCAGCACTAGGCACAGCTACTGTTGTTCTGTACACACTTGCCTGACCCCATTTCAGTGGGTAGAGCCTGCCCCAGGCAGTGGTATGACACTCTAGCACAAAGAGCAAAAGTCATTTAAGTCTGTTCCCTCATGGAGATGTCTTTCCTCAACAGCAGGATGACAATACTTACATCGTTTTCACCCAGTCAGAGCCAACTCTGTCATAGAGGCTTCCTGAACTCTTCATTGGGTCCTCCACCTGCACAGACATGACAATCATTGCACCTGTTCTAACCTCTACTTGGGCTTCTAGGTCTGTCCTAGAGCTTGCATTACTGTGCGGATGCCGAAGTTGGGTGTGCTCCCTTGACCTTTCTCCACACAGGCACAATTCATGTAGGACATGCATTCACCCCCCATTGAACTGTGGCATTTGCCAGTTTTAGATTCTGCATGCGTGAAGTGCAATTCCCAGAGCCCAGCTAACTTCAGAAAGGGCCCTCCAGAGGGTCTCAGCCTTTTCTCCTAAATGGGGCTTTCTCCTCAGAAGGTGCCAGCAGGTGAAAGTGACCCAGCACAACTCCGGTTGCTTTCAGTTCCTCCTTAGAAACATAGTCACCTTGACTTGCCCACAACCCTTCAACTCACCCCCTTCATTGTTCTCTCCAGTAAGGTGTACAGCAGTGGGCTAGCGGAAATCTTCATGTGCTTGAAGCCTGCAAAAAGCAAAGGGCATTTGACACGCTGGGAGAATGAACCACTACTATTGAGCTGCTTAGCCCCAAGAATGAGCAACAACCTGTCACCAAAGGATATCTAGACCACAGGACAACCTGCTGGGACCTAAGCAGAGCTGCCTCCTGGCTCAGGCTGCAGCACCCTCCCAGCATTATGCCACTCTTCAGCCAAACACCCAGTATACACCTCTGGCACAGCTCCCACTCCTGGAGACTATTCTGGTCCCATTTAGTTTCAAGAAACTCAAAAATAGAAGGTTACCTAGGACTGCAGCATCCAAGTTAATATAAGCGAAGACTTTGGCATGCAGCAAGGCAGAATACCCCTGAAAGGAAACAAGTATTTTAAGATGAGCAGTAGCAGTAAAACACCAGGACGTTTAACCCACAGGACAGGAAATCACAGCTGCGTAGTCATCATGCAGAAATCTATCGAAGAAACAGCACCTACCTCCAGCCACTCAGTAGCACCCACAGCTCCGTAATCTCCTGCACTCCAGCTGGCAAAAATGATGCTACGCCTTGGTTTGTAGCCATCTGCAAAGAGAGAGACCAAGATGTCTGCAGTTCCCACACAGAGATGTGGATAAGGACAGAGAGAACAAGTTGATTAACTGCCTGCTCTTCAGACAGAGCAGAAGCATTCTGGCTGCTGCAAACATGCCCACTAGTGGCTGCACAGACACTGCACTCTGCCCCTTCATGCTACAGAGATGCGTAGGAAAACCACACTGTCTGTGCTTCCCCCATTTTGTTTAGCTGCCTGAGCCCAAAATTAACCCTGGACACCAAGAACACTCACAGTAAATGCAGTCCCTACTGCTTCAGCTGGCTGTCCAATACACAGCTCAAATCTAAGGTTTGCATTGTTTGTTATTCAAGGACATTCCTGCATTCAAGCCATACTAGATAGAAGCAGGCAGTCCCTGGAAACGAGTGCTCACTGCAGACTTGCCCATGTAGGACAAATAATAGCTTCTCAGGAAGCCTTGTCAGATTCTCTGTGCCTTCCCAAAGGATTATTTTGCAACTGGGCTCTGCAATGTTAACAAACAGAGAGTAAACCTGCATCACTTCCCACCCCCATGCTTTTGTACATATTTACCTTTTTTCACCATCTCTGAGATCACACGGGCAAGTTCCAACAACATGGCTGTTCCCACACCAGCCTTGGCTGCTCCTGGACCCCAGGAGTCTCTCTGGGCTCCAATCACAACATAGCGATCTATAAAGAATACGTCAAGATATGAGCTGCAAAGCTTCAGGTTGCAAAGAGCACTTAACACAAGAACAGCTTTGAGCTTCTGTACTAGGAAAGAAGAACATGGAGTTTGACCCCTGAATTTGGTACACTGCTTGCTTTTGTTTAGCCTTTCCCTGGCACTGCAGTTCAGATTTTAACTTGAGCCATAGGGAAGGGTTTTAGTTCTGCTTAGGAACTGGTTGTCTGTCTAAGGGCAGCTATCATGTTCTAATGATCCCAAAAGAGGAAGAGTTACCCTCAACACTGAGCCACAAGGCAGTTGCTGTTACCTGGTTCTTCGAACCCCTTGATAGCACCAAAGATGTTCAAAATCTTCCTGTCCATCATAACGTTATTCACAGTCAGTTTCACTGTCATGTTGCTTGTGTTCTTCACCATCACCTTACAACCTATGATCCCACCTCTCCATTCCGGAAGGCATTCCTCTCCATCCATTTTGCTGAGGGAAGAAGAGAGATCCTTTAAACTCGTTAACCAGCTCTGATCTCATTTAGCTAACTATCATGTGAAAAAAGCAAACCTGCAACTGCAGGTGCTGCCTTGTTCAGGGCCTGCTCAGGAATTAGCTTGCAGTGCTGTCCCACCAATTACACAGGTAGAGGTGGGATACAGAGGCCAAGAGGAATCCAACATTAGATTAAGATCAGTGTTTAAGATGTGAGAAATGGACACAAGTGACATTTCTCTGCTAGTTCCATTGCTCCCTGCGATACACAGCAGAGAGTCCCCTGAGCTTGCAGCAACTCAAAACCATCCTCATCCCTGCACGAGGGCCACAGCAGCCTAGCTCGCAAGCCACAAGAAACAGTTACCTGAACAGCCTGCGTACTACTCCGCTTGAGATAGTCTGAACAACAATGCGAGGCAGTCCAGAAGATTCCATTGGTGGGAACTGGGTGTGGTTGAAAGAAGGGAAGCCTGGGGTGTAAGGGTCTCCCGTTCCAAGGTGGGCCTGTAAAAAGCAAGAAGAGTCCTTGTGTCTCAGAGTCTGAGCCCCAAAATTTCCATCTACACAAGAGGCCTGCAGAAGGACTGCTGCAGTTTGCAGCCCACAGTGAGAAGGTTTCAAGAGAACATCAAACAGGAAAGCCCATCACATACTCACATGTGCAAAGGGGACAAGGTTGTCTGTGTTTGGGTAATCAGAGGGGTCCAGGTACATCAGGGCACCGACTGCTCCCACCTCTTGGGCATTTGCAACCTGAAGCAAAAAGTAATGTTAACAGCACATTTGTACTGCAAGCAAAGGGAGTTAAAGCAAGTATGTGGAGTAATGGTGTGAGGGGTTGTGCGACTCAATGCCCGGCTCCACAACAGATTTTAGCAGCTGCCCAACAAATGAGATACACAAGGAAGCTGAATACTAGCAGCTCAATCCTACTCCAGGCAATGTCTAACATGCTTTTCAACTGTTAGGGCACTCCATGGTTAGTGTCTCACCCTATGATTCCTTCAGCTCACGCTCGCTCCTCAGGGCGGCTTAGAAGAAAGGTGTTATTTAATTCTGATTACGCTCCATCTGTTTTCCCAAGATTAGGTTAGCATCAAGATAAGATAAGCAGCCACTGCAGGCTCGTCTTCACATGGAAAATGGAGCCAGAGTGGCCCAATCAGGTCTGTTTAATACACCTACAACGCAGCTGTCCTCAACATGCCACTAGTACAACCTTCTTGCACAAGGCTAGAAACCAGTTTGAAAAGTAGGAAGAGAACTGGAGAACCAGTGAGCGCTCTTTGCAGAAGCACTTTCCTGCTGTGCCTACATCTGTAATGAACACAGGCAGGCGGAGTCTGGCTGGAAATCGTCCTATGCCCCAGTGTTCTTAGGAGCACCCAGCTGAGGGGTAGCTCTGGATCAGACCTAGAACAAGCAGGACAGAAGGACCTGGATTCTTCAGGTCACTTGGCTGTTCAGGTCTACTCACTACACAGGAAACATTACAGCAACACGCAAAGCAGGTAATTGGGCACACAGTGCCAGCAACTTAATTTAGTCCAAGTGAACAGGCAACAAGAGCCCAAGAGAAACAATGACAGCCCAGCTTTGAAAGCATCTGGTTGCAGTACCAGGAGGTGTCCTGGAGGCGAGGCTATTCTGCTTATAGCAGCCCTGCTGCTGCATCGAGCAATACCAGCCAGCTCTGCACCTTGTGGCCCTCAGGCCGCCTTCTCTGTGCCTCCTAGCTCAGTCACTCCAGCTGCTTGGCTGTCCCAGTCAGACTGCCAGAGGCCAAGAATGCCACTGTGAACGGTAAGCAGCTCTGTTCAGTCTTGCTGTCCAGACCTGTACACGGAGGCTTAGTGCAAACAATCAAGACCAGACCTGCTGTGGCAAGCCTACATAGATGAGTTCTAGAGACATGAACTGAGGCACAGAGGTGTGTCTTCAACGGAAGGAAGCATAGCTTTCTGCTGCCTAGTTTGGCCAAGCTTTGGGGCACAGACTGCTTACCTTCTCAGCAAGGGTTATTTTTCCAGCTCTGAAAATGATTACTGTTTTCTCCAGTGAAATATGCTGTATCTTCTGAAAATCAGCTTTCCGTCCATAGTTTACATAGACTGGTCTGCCCTGGAACAGAAACGCTGGTTATAAATGCAGCAGTCCTGCATCAGTAAGATATTTGAAACAGCTAACAATGCAAACTCTGATCTCACGCCACGTGCCTGTTGCAGTAACACTTCTGTCAAGGTTCCTGTCTGGATCTCAGCAAAAATGTTTAAACAGTTACTTGGCATCTTGAAGAAATAAAACTATGCGGGACCAGTCCTGCCACCATCCCCATCCCCCACAAGTTCTCTAACTAAGGAAGGATTTATACACTCCCTGTCTTGAAGGGACACATTTTGGACATTGCCACCTGGTAAGCTCTCAAGCACGTTTCCAGGATCTTCCCAGAGTCACTTACAGTAACAGAGCCATTCTTGCTGTATGCCACGTATGCACTGGGACTGTCCAGTTCCTCCTCTGTTTCACCATCCACAACAGACACTTTGTTGTTGATACTGTTGAACGTAAAGAGAAAGCATTATGTTCTTTCATAATGAAGCTCCATATTTAACTAGTTCCTATAGTTCAGTCTGTGCCCAAAAAATTCTGATCAAGTCAATGCAGAGCCTGAAACAGGCAAAGCCATCCCAGTATAGACATGCAAGAACCTCTGGGGTGGTTCAGAGACATAAATAAAGGCTACTTTCTAAGACAAAAAGCAGTAAGAATCTGTGCTTCCAAGTCTTAATCCCCTCCTAAGAGGAGCTAGGCAAACTAATTTCCTCCTGACATGAAGGGGCGAGTAAGATACAAGGGTATGAGTTGCCAGACAACATAACTCCCTGCCGATATCCTCTTGAGCTACTATAGGAGCCGCTGCCCAGTCTGCAACACTCGCTTCGGTAACAGGACATTCGCCCACACTAGTAATTTTAAACACAAAGAATCTGCCCTTCAGCAGAGTTTTTACTTGCTTGCTTTCTCTCCACTTCCTATGCATGCTTTGAGGAAGCAGCTACCCCAGGAAAAATCTAGAGGGTTGCTACCAGACCATCTGGTTTTAGAAAGCCTGAGAAGATACAGGAGCGACCACTGCTCGGTTAGATTAAAGACTAGGAGAGGGGTAACTGGTTCACAAAATAAACACTGCTTTCAGCAGAAATCATGTGTTTGCTCAAGACAACAGACATACATGCTATAAGGGAAGAGATCTTCGTCTCATCACTAACATACCTGCCTTTGACCTGCAGCTTAATGTAGTGCTCATCGTTCCACACTTGATCCATGAGGAAGTTGTTGAACTGGTTATGAATGTAGCTGGCTGTGGTTTCATCGTCACTCTGGCCAGCTTCAAAAGAGTACTTATTTGCTCTTTGCCTGTAAGTAACAGATATATAGCTTAGGTTACAGCACCTGGTTCCACTGCAGTGCTCCAGCCTGCAAACCCATGTTGGATGGGCCATTTAAGCCCATCTTTAACCACATGCCATCCCAGAACATCTTTAAGGCCCTTAGACTCCACAGGAGCTCACAGGCTGCGCCTCTCCCATAGTTGTAGATAAGCTTTCTAGAACTATTACCTCAGGTTGCTCTCAAGATGTTGGGTTGACAGCTTTTCTGACAACAGGGTTCTGAGTTCAGGCCAGTAGAAGACACGTGGTCCAGGAACCACTTCTTCCTCAGTTTCATCATCATCTATTAAGTATGATGCAGTAGGAGTCGTCTCACATTTGCCAGTTCCATCCATACACCTTCCAGTCTTCTGCATTCGTCCACGAAAACTCAAGTAGCCAACCAGAAACCCTACGATCAGAATAAGTATATTTTAGCGGTGCAGAAAGACTGAGCCCCACGCCATACAAGTGCATCTAAAGTAGCTTCGGGGTTAAGATGCATCTCTGTTCTCACACCATCTTTGACAAACTGACATACCTAAGAACAGACAGAAATATGCCAGTTGACATTTTGCCTGAGCTGGCATGTTTTAAGATGCACAGTAAATCTGATCTTGTGCTTTGCAGAGTTCCTCCAGCGCCACTTGGCAAGAAGAATACCTGCTTTAGGTCAGTTGCAGCGTCAAATCCCTTTGAGAAAGGAGCACCAGAGACTTCACTGGTATACTCACTGACATGTCTAGAGAATTGTTAAGACTTAATGGTGGGGAAAACAGTACACTTGCCACATGGACGCGTTTGCATGTTAGCTAAGTCACACTTCCACCATCGAGCTTCACACTTCTTTGTGCCAATTCTGTACCATAAGTCTGAGCGAGACATGCTCAGAATTACTGACAAGAGGCTGCAGCCTGGATCCAGGCTCTTTAATTGTCTCCTGAAACAACACAGATCCATACACTAACAGCATCATATGCTCAATGCCAGAGTCTACTTCATGTAGTTGCATCCCACCCATTCTTACCAATCAAAAGGAGGAGGACAACTGTGATGACTAGGAAGCAGAGGTTCTTGCCATTCTTCCATGGAGGAGGCATGCTGGTGTGCAAGTGTTCTGCTCTCCCAATCTCCCCTCCCTCCTCATCATCAGCAGACAGCTTCATCTCCACGTGGCTGTTGTCTCCATCCATCTGCCGGGCAATACTGAAGCGTGTGTATGATGCTGGCTCACCACCAAGCTGTGGAGAAAGACAAGACAATCATGCGGATGGAAGATTTTGCTACACCAGCCTACAGCCCTTGCAGCCAGCTGTACCTCTGCTCCAAACCAAACACAGCTGGTTCACCCGAACACACTCCAGTGCAGCCCAAGCATTTGGCTATCAGACTAGTTGCTTTGACCTGCCAGACTCAGACCTATTCAGGGTCTCCAGAGTCTACTTAGCACCCGTTTGCCCTGCACAAGTTCAGAGACATGCTGGTCAAGAGTCTAGCTTGGAGTCTGTCACAGATATGGCACAGACAATAGCATTGACATTTCCCAAGTGATCTCACTGCAAAGGGTGATTGAAGCAGAAACTCCTGTTTTTAATCAGGAGGGCACTGCTCTGACCTGAACGTGTGCAACTTGTACAGAAGGGAACTTTGATCAGGGCAGAAGAAAGGGTAGGCAGGCTCTCCATGGTTGTGGTTTCGAGCCACATCCACTCTGATATAAATACTCTCACTCAGCATCTAGATAGTTTTGTATTAAACTGTCCAAGGCTACACTTAAATGACATTATTGAGGAGTATCATAAAGCAGCTAGGCTGGGGAGAGATGTCTCATGAAAATCCTGCCACTTCAGCTAACGTGAAAGTTGGGGATATACCCTCCATATCCAACAGCAACTGGAACCACTCAACAGATCGTTTTCAGTACCCAAGCAGAGCAGCTTCCAGTCCAAAGCCCACTTTCTAAAGAGCTGCAACACACAGTCCAAGCACCCACAGAACAGCAGCCTATGTACAAGGCAATTGCTCAGATTAAAAGATAGATAAACTCAATTCCAGGCATAGCCGGGCACTACGCAGAACGACTCAGCTTCTATTATTGCTGCTGAACTTGCCTGCACAGACACAGTCATGCAGAGGCAGGCAGGAGACTGGCTAAAATCCCAAAATAGTTCTGGGAGCAATAGTTCTGCAGCCCCTCGCTACTGTACTGGATAAGAATCTGGTGGCAAGTACCCGAGCCCTGCTGCATTCTCAGAAGCCCAACCACAGTTCTCTGCTTACTGTCAAACTACACGTCTGTGGCTGGAGGTGAACGCACCAGACGTCTTGATTGGTCACATGTTAAACCAACGTCATTTCAGACCTGCAGTCCTATTCCAGCCCACACAACACGCAATGAAGTAGCTGGCTGCTGATTCCTCAAAGAGCAATGCAGCTTAGCTGCTTGATACCTTGGCTTCCCTCACATTTTGCAGAGGACGTGCCTCAACTCTACGTATCCTCCGTGCTTGTTTAGAGACCAAACCCATTCCATTTGCAGTCCTAGCCTAAGGTCATTTCACAGTTCAGGTTCTCTGGGACCAGCAGGCTTAGCTAAGCAAGCTGAGAGCTACTTCCTCTGGCACATTTGTTTCAAAGCATACCTGTGTTCAAAGGCTGGACTTCTGGTTGAATTGTCCCCACCAAAGTAACATAACAGAACACACGCTGATTGCCTGGACAGGCATTTAAGCAGCTTCCTCAGCAGCACTTCCTCCTGGGACATTGTTCAAGGCTTGAACAACCCCCTCCACCCCCCAGGCCCCATCCTCAACTTCTTACCAGACTCTTGAGAAACTCGTAGCAGTTAAAGATAACCTCACCAGCACTGAACCACTTAAGCCACTGCCTTATCACAGCCTGCTAGCTACAGTGACAACTGCCTCACAACCCATAGAGCTGCACCTAACACTGCTTTGGATTCACTGTCTTCTCTCTTACTGAAATGGACATTGTTGAACTTCACTCCTGCAGTTATTATCACCCGCCAAGAGACAAATGGCACGAGGAAATTACCAAGTTTGAGATTGCAGCTCTAGCATGGTCCATCGTCTTCTGGAGGAGCACCCACCAACTCGACCAAAGCCCTAGAAGTTCAGAACGAAACAAATAAAGTCAGACTGGTCCCCTGCCACTACATAAGACATCCAAGGTCAGTCATTGCCACCAGTGGAACACTTATCCATGCATTTTAGACACATGCTTCTACATAAGTCAACCTATAACAATGTTGAATGCAACCTAGTTCACATACTCCCACTGCAAATATATTTGATAAAACAGAAGCTTAATACTCATGAGCAAATTACCTCTTTCTATTGAGCTCCAGGGATCAACAATGAGGAGTAGCAGGATATGTGTGTGCCCACATATGTGAGGCGCACAGTCTCAAAGAGCTAATCTTGGGGTTCTTATTAACAGCAGAACCACTTCCACGCAGGGAGGGCTGGCACGAACACCACAAATCTAAAGGTTGTTGTCTCAATGACAGCACAGAGACAGGAGTCTGACTGGTAGCTGCAAGTGGCACAGAGCCGTAAGGCAGAACAGCACAGATTCCTACCCTGTCAAAACCCTTCCAATTGCAAGGTCCCTTCTCAATGGCTATTTTCTTTAGCACTTCATGAAGGCAACTTCAGCACTGGACAGTCACCCAGGAGAGCCAAGAGCTACTTCAAAAGCATTTCAGCAACTTTTACAGTTTTGGTTTCTCTAGACAGCAAGTTACTCTGAAACAAGATCTAACCGATACACTTCAGCATTTCTTCCTGTAAGGATGTTTTAAAAAAACCCCTTTTTAAGTTAAAGTGGTGAGACGGCACCGGCTGGGACCCGAATTTAGGTTAGGGATACGCAGCTTGAGTATGCCCTCAGGTAGCTGCTCGATAATGGCTTTGAACTAGTCTTCAGGCACGTGTAGATTACCTTTACACCTGGGAGCTCGGCAACATAAGTAGGTTTTATTTGATGATCAAAGGTTAATAACAACCATCTCCGCTCATTTTGCCTGGTTTGTTTTTAGGGCAAGAGTTCATGGAGAAAAAATCTCAGGCAGCTTTGAGCAGTAGGTTTTTCTGAGTGACAACCCAAGGCCCAGGCTCCCACCTAGCAGCAGAGCACAACAGGGCATGCACGGGGGTGTCCTGCAAGCCAGGCCAGCGATTCATAGAATCATAGAATCACCAGGTTGGAAGAGACCCACTGGATCATCGAGTCCAACCGTTCCTATCAAACACTAAACCATGTCCCTCAGGACCTCATCCACCTGTGCCTTAAACACCTCCAGGGAAGGTGAATCAACCACCTCCCTAGGCAAATTCGCAGGATTCGCAGGAGAAGTCAGGGAAACGCAGAGCAGGCACCACACCTGCCAGTGACGCTCCCAGGATGCTCCCCAGATGCCACGAGCCTTCCAACAAGCCACCCCTCAACCTTCCTTCAGCAACCTCGGGCCCTGAACAGGCTGCTCGGGGAGGGGGCTGAGTCACCTTCCCTGGAGGTGTTTAAGGGACGGGTGGATGAGGTGCTGAGGAACATGGTTTAGTGATTGATGAGAATGGTTGGCCTCGATGATCCAGTGGGTCCTTTCCAACCTGGTGATTCTGTGATTGACCCACCCCGAACCCCTCCTTCTCCCACCAAAGCTCCCCCTCGCCCTCCTATGAGGAGCCCTATGAGGAGCGGCTGAGAGAGCTGGGGTTGTTTAGCCTAGAGAAGAGGAGGCTGAGAGGAGACCTCATTACTCTCTACAACTACCTGAAAGGAGGTTGTGGAGAGGAGGAAGCTGGGCTCTTCTCCCAAGGGACAGGGGACAGGACAAGAGGGAATGGCCTCAAGCTCCTCCAGGGGAGATTTAGGCTGGAGATTAGGAGGAAGTTTTTCACAGTAAAGGGTCATTGGGCATTGGAATAGGCTGCCCAGGGAGGTGGTTGATTCCCCTTCCCTGGAGGTGTTTAAGGGATGGGTAGATGAGGTGCTGAGGGACATGGCTTAGTGCTAGATAGGAATGGTTGGCCTCGATGATCCAATGGGTCTCTTCCAACCTGGTTGTTCTATGATTCTATGTTCTATGATTCCTCCCAGCCCCCTCCCCCACCCCTCTTTCTCCCTCCAAACACCCTTCCCTGAGATAAAGCAAGAAAAAACCAGAAGCCGAGCAGCACGGGGCTTATCGTGGGCGCAGCAGCCGGGCCCTGCCCGCCACCCCGGCCCCGGCCGATAAAGCCTCCCCGCGGCGCATGGGGCTCTGGCGCCTTCAAGGTCAGGCGGCCATATCCGCCACAGCCACATGCGCGTGCGCCTCCCACGCCCCCACCAGCACCGGTGCCGCCCTGCTGGTGGCCCTGCTGGTGGCCATGGTGGTGCCGCGGCTGGTGGTGGTGGTGGTGGCGCCGCTGCAAGGGCTGCAGGGTCTGCAGCCGCCGCCGCAGCAGCCCCCCTCGCCCCGCCCGCCCCCCGCTCACCTCCGCCGTCCGCGCCGGGCCGGGCCTCGAGTGCCGCAGCGCGCTCCGCAGCCCCGTGTTACCTC
>JAUMJK010002011.1:0-12638 GCA_033558105.1 Coccyzus lansbergi
ATTTCCCCCTCCTCATTCCCCTCGTATTTTGCCTCATTCCCTTCATTTTCCCTCACATTTTCATAGAATCTTAGAATCATAGAACAACCAGGTTGGAAGAGATCCATCGGATCACGGAGTCCAACCATTCCTATCAAACGCTAACCCATGTCCCTCAGCACCTCATCCACCTGCACCTTAAACACCTCCAGGGAAGGGGAATCAACCACCTCCCTGGGCAGCCTATTCCAATGCCCAATGACCCTTTCTGTGAAAAACTTCCTCCTAATCTCCAGCCTAAATCTCCCCTGGTGGAGCTTGAGGCCATTCCCTCTCGTCCTGTCCCTTGGGAGAAGAGCCCAGCTCCCTCCTCTCCACAACCTCCTTTCAGATAGTCGTAGAGAGCAACGAGTTCTCCTCTCAGCCTCCTCTTCTCCAGGCTAAACACCCCCCAGCTCTCTCAGCCGCTCCTCATAAAGCCTGTTCTCCAGCCCCTTCACCAGCTTCGTTGCTCTTCTCTGGAAGGGACCTACAATGATTATTGAGTTCAACTCCCTGACCAGATCAGGACTAAGTTAAAGCCTATTATTGGCACAACAACCCTGAGCAGAGCTCCAGACTGGGAGAAGCCTGGCTGGAAAACTGCCAGGAGGAGAAGGACCTGGGGGTGTTGGTCGACAGCGACTGACCATGAGCCAGCAGTGTGCTCAGGTGGCCAAGAAGGCCAATGGCATCTTGGCTTGGATCAGAAACGGTGTGAGCAGCAGGGCCAGGGAGGTGATTCTCCCTCTGGACTCAGCACTGGTGAGGCCGCTCCTTGAATCCTGTGTTAGGTTCTGGGCCCCTCAGCACAAGAAGGATGTTGAGGCTCTGGAGTGAGTCCAGAGAAGAGCAACGAAGCTGGTGAAAGGGTTGGAGAAGAAGAGGAGCGTCTGAGAGAGCTGGAGGTGTTTATACTAGAGAAGAGGAGGCTGAGAGGAGACCTCATTGCTCTCTACAACTACCTGAGAGGAGGTTGTGGAGAGGAGGGAGCTGGGCTCTTCTCCCAAGGGACAGGACGAGAGGGAATGGCCTCAAGCTCCACCAGGGGAGATTTAGGCTGGAGATTAGGAGGAAGTTTTTCACACAGAAAGGGTCATTGGGCATTGGAACAGGCTGCCCAGGGAAGGGGTTGATTCCCCTTCCCTGGAGGTGTTTAAGGTGCAGGTAGACGAGGTGCTGAGGGACATGGGTTAGTGTTTGACAGGTTGGACTCGATGATCCAATGGGTCTCTTCCAACCTGGTTGTTCTATGATTCAATAATTCTATGATTTTCCCTCAAATTTTGCCTCATTCCCCTCATTTTCCCTCACATTTTCATAGAATCATAGAATTTTGCCTCATTCCCCCTCAGATTTTGCCTCATTCTCCTCATTTTCTCTCACATTTTGCTTCATTCCCTTCATTTTCCCTCATACTTTCCCCTCATTCCCTCATTTTCCCTCAAATTTTGCCTCATTCCCTTCATTTTGCCTCAAATTTTGCCTCAAATTTTGCCTCATTCCCTTCATTTTCCCTCAAATTTTGCCTCATTCCCTCAGTTTTCCCTCAAATTTTGCTTCGTTCCCTCATTTTCTCTCACATTTTGCCTCATTCTCCTCATTTTGCTTCATTCCCTTCATTTTCTCTCAAATTTTGCCTCATTCCCCTCATTTTCCCTCACATTTTCATAGAATCATAGAATTTTGCCTCATCCTCCCTCAAATTTTGCCTCATTCTCCTCATTTTCCCTCAAATTTTGCCTCATTCTCCTCATTTTCCCTCAAATTTTGCCTCATTCTCCTCATTTTCTCTCACATTTTGCCTCATTCTCCTCACATTTTGCCTCATTCCCTCATTTTCCCTCATATTCTGCCTCATTCTCCTCATATTTTGCTGCATTCCCTTCATTTTCCCTCAAATTTTGCCTCATTCCCTTCATTTTCCCTCATACTTTCCCCTCATTCCCTTCCTTTTCCTTCACATTTTGCCTCATTCCCTTCATTTTCCCTCAAGTTTTGCCTCATTCCCCTCGTATTTTGCCTCATTCCCTTCATTTTCCTTCACATTTTGCCTCATTCTCCTCAGATTTTGCTTCATTCCCATCATTTCCCCTCATACTTTCCCTCATTCCCTTCATTTTCCTTCAAATTTTGCCTCATTCCCTTCGTTTTCTCTCACATTTTGCCTCATTCCCTTCATTTTCTCTCACATTTTGCCTCATTCCCTCATTTTCCCTCATATTCTGCCTCATTCCCCTCGTATTTTGCCTCATTCCCTTCATTTTCCTTCACATTTTGCCTCATTCTCCTCAGATTTTGCTGCATTCCCTTCATTTTCCCTCAAATTTTGCCTCATTCCCTTCATTTTCCCTCATACTTCCCCTCATTTCCCCTTAAATTTCGCCTCATTCCCTTCATTTTCTCTCACATTTTGCCTCATTCCCCTCATTTTCCCTCACATTTTGCCTCCTTCCCCTCATTTTCCCTCAAATTTTGCTTCATTCCCTTCATTTTCCCTCATCCTTTCCCCATTTCTCCCCATTTCACCCCATCTCCCCCATTCTCCCTCCCATTTCCCCTCCCATTTCGCCTCATTTCCCCCCATTTTGTCCATTTCCCCTCATTTTCCCTCACATTTTGCCCCATTTTCCCCCCTTTTCCCCCATTGCGTCCACTTTCCCGCCATTTTCCCCCCTTTCCCGCCCATTTTCCCCCCTTTCCCGCCGTCTTCTCCCCTTTCCGCCATCTTGCCCCATTCCCCCCTAACCCCCCCCCCACACACACCTCCCCAGCCGCCATTTCCCCCCATTTTTTTCCCCCATTTCTCTCGCCTCGGTTCTCCTCCAGGCGTTGAAGTTGACGCCAGGGTCGGGCACAGACACAGCCTCGGGGAGGTCGCAGGGGGAGCCACAACCAGCCTGAGGAGGGGGACACACACACACACACAAGTCCCCAAGTGTCCCTTAGACACCCCCCCCCCCCCCAAGATGTCCCTGTCCCCCCTCAGTGTCCCTCAACACCCCCAATGTCCCTTAACCCCTTCCAAGGTGTCCCTGTTCCCCCCTCAGTGTCCCCAAGACCCCACAAGATGTCCCTGTCTCCCCCTCAGTGTCCCCAAGAGCCCCCAAGATGTCCCTGTCCCCCCCTCAGTGTCCCCAAGACCCCCCAAGATGTCCCTGTCTCCCCCTCAGTGTCCCCAAGACCCCACAAGGTGTCCCTTAACCTTCCCCAAGGTGTCCCTGTCCCCCCCTCAGTGTCCCCAAGACCCCCCAAGATGTCCCTGTCCCCCCCTCAGTGTCCCCAAGACCCCCCAAGATGTCCCTGTCACTCCCTCAGTGTCCCCAAGACCCCCCAAGATGTCCCTGTCACTCCCTCAGTGTCCCCAACCCCCACAAGGTGTCCCTGTCCCCCCCTCAGTGTCCCCAAGACCTCCCAAGATGTCCCTGTCCCCCCCTCAGTGTCCCCAAGACCCCCCAAGATGTCCCTGTCACTCCCTCAGTGTCCCCAAGACCCCCCAAGATGTCCCTGTCACTCCCTCAGTGTCCCCAACCCCCACAAGGTGTCCCTGTCCCCCCTCAGTGTCCCTTAACACCTCCCAAGATGTCCCTGTCCCCCTCCCCAGTGTCCCCAAGCTCCCTCAGTGTCCCCAACATCCCCCCAAGGTGTCCCTGTCCCCCCCTCAATGTCCCTTAACCCCCCCCAAGGTGTCCCTGTCCCCCTCCCCAGTGTCCCCAAACCCCTTCCAGTGTCCCTAAGCCCCCCCAGTGTCCCCAACACCCCCCCCAAGGTGTCCCCGTCCCCTCCTCAATGTCCCTTAACCCCCCTCCAGGTGTCCATCTGCTCCGCCAAGTGTCCCCCAAACCCCTTCCAGTGTCCCCAAGCCCCCCCCCCCCCAGTGTCCCTGTCCCCCCCTCCCTCACCAGGCCCCTCTCGGCGTCTCGGGCCTCCAGGATGAATCTCTCCATCACTCGGGGGTCGCAGAGCAAGGGGGGAGCCTCGGGGCGCCCCGGGACCCCCAACAGCACCAGCAGCAGCGCACACAGCCCTGGGGGGTTGGGGACACCTCTGTTTGGGGCTTGGGGACATCTGGGGGGGGGGGGCTCAGGGACCTCTTTTGGGGGGGGGGGGGTTGGGGACACCCTGGGGGGCACTGAGAGACCTTTTGGGGGGTTGGGGACATCTAGGGGGGCACTGAGAGAACTTTTGGGGGGTTGGGGACACCTTGGGGGCTCAGGGACCTCTGTTTAGGGGGTTGGGGACACCTTGGGGGGCACTGAGAGAACTTTTGGGGGGTTGGGGACACCTTGGGGGCTCAGGGACCTCTTTTTGGGGGGTTGGGGACATCTTGGGGGGCACTGAGAGAGCTTTTGGGGGGTTGGGGACACCTAGGGGGGCACTGAGAGACCTTTTGGGGGGTTGGGGACATCTTGGGGGGCACTGAGAGATCTTTTGGGGGGTTGGGGACATCTGGGGGGGCACTGAGAGACCTTTTGGGGGGTTGGGGACACCTGGGGGGGCACTGAGAAACCTTTTGGGGAGTTGGGGACACCTGAGGGGCTCAGGGACCTCTGTTTAGGGGGTTGGGGACACCTTGGGGGGCACTGAGAGACCTTTTAGGGGGTTGGGGACATCTAGGGGGGCACTGAGAGAACTTTTGGGGGGTTGGGGACACCTGGGGGGGCACTGAGAGACCTTTTGGGGGGTTGGGGACACCTGAGGGGCTCAGGGTCCTCTTTTTTGGGGGGTTTGGGGACATCTAGGGGGGCACTGAGACCCCTTTGGTGGGGGGTTGGGGACAACAGGGTGACACTGGGACCCCTTTGGGGGGGTTGAGGACGTCTAGGGGTCACTAGGACCAATGTCCCCTCTGGATACCTGCCCCCCCCCCCCCCCCCCCTCAGACCCCTGGTGCCCCCCCACCCCCTCAATGTCCCCATGTCCCCAATGTCACCCTGGATGCTCGGGTCCCCCCCCCCCAGCCCCCAGTGTCCCCAAGTCCCCAATATCCCTGTGGATGCTCAGGTGTGTCCCCCCCCCACCCAATGTCCCCACAGATGCTCAGGTCCCTGTCTCCCCCCCAGCCCCCTGAGTCCCCCCCCAATGTCCCCATGGATGCTCAGGTGTGTCCCCCAGCCCCCTGAGTCCCCCCCCAATGTCCCCAATGTCCCCATGGATGCTCAGGTCCCACCCCCAGACCCCTGGGAACCCCCTACTCCCTCAATGTCCTTATGTCCCCCAATGTCCCCCTGGATGCTCAGGTCCCCCCCACACCCCAGAGCCCTGGGACTCCCCCACCCCCCTCAATGTCCCCCTCAGCCCCCAGTGTCCCCAATGTCCCCCTAGATGCTCAGGTCCCCCCCACCCCCTCCATGTCCCCAAGTCCCCAGTGTCCCCATGGATGCTGAGGTCCCTGTCCCCCCCTTAACCCCCTGAGTCCCTCCCAATGTCCCCATGGATGCTCAGGTGTGTGTCCCCCAGCCCCCCCTCAACCCAGTGTCCCCAAGTCCCCAATGTCCCCCTGGATGCTCAGCCACGCCCAACCCCCCCCCCCCAACCCTAGACCCCTGGGTGCCTCTCACCCCCTCAGTGTCCCCAAGTCCCCAGTGTCCCCCTGGATGCTCAGGTCCCCCCCCACCCCCTCAATGTCCCCATATCCCCCCACCCCCTCAATGTCCCCAAGTCCCCAGTGTCCCCCTGGATGCTCAGGTCCCCCCCCACCCCCTCAATGTCCCCATGTCCCCCCACCCCCTCAATGTCCCCAAGTCCCCAATGTCCCCCTGGATGCTCAGGTCCCCCCCCACCCCCTCAATGTCCCCATGTCCCCAATGTCCCCATGGATGCTCAAGTGCCCCCCACCCCTCAATGTCCCCCTGGATACCTGCCCCCCCCCAAGCCCCCTGGCTGTCCCCCAGCCCCATAGTGTCCCCAAGTCCCCAGTATCCCCCATGGATGCTCATGTCCCCACCAGTGTCCCCAACACTGTGTGTGTGTCCCCCCCACCCCCAACTCACCTGCCGCCCCCATCGCCGGCTGCTCATGGCCTGGGGGGGGTCCCTGGGTGTCCCCGTCACCGCATGTGTGGTGTCCCCCCCCCCCCAAGTCACTGCGTCCCCCCCCGGTCTGGCTCCCGGTTAATGTTTGATCCCAGGGGCCGGAAAGGGCCCTTGGCAGAAGGAGGAGGTTGGGGGGGTTTTCCCGTCCGTCCCCCCCGTCCCGTCCCCCCCCCCCCCACAAGTGTCGGTGTCCCCAAGGTTCGGCGTCGGCCACCGCACGTCCGACCTCTGGCCAGCGGCCACCAAGGGCCCCGGCCGAGGCGCCGCGATGGCGGGACGGACGGACACTCGGACGTGGGGACGGGGACGGACGCACGGGCACTGGGGTGGGGAGGGGGACATGGGGACAAGATGGATGGGGGGGAGATGGGGACAGATGGATGGGGGGACATGGGGAGATGGGGACAGATGGATGGGGGGACATTGGGCTATGGGGACAGATGGACGAGGGGATGGATGGAGACATGGGGACAGATGGACGTGGGGACAGGGAGTGGGACGGATGGAGACATGGGGAGAGATGGACGTGGGGACAGGGATGGAGATGGGGACAGGGATGGGGATATGGGGACAGATGGACGTGGGGACAGATGGACATGGGGACAGGGAGTGGGACGGATGGAGACATAGGGACAGATGGACGTAGGGACAAGGATGGAGATGGGGACAGGGATGGGGATATGGAGACAGATGGACGTGGGATGGATGGAGACATGGGGACAGACAGATGTAGGGACATGGGGACAGATGGATGTGGGGACAGGGATGGAGATGGGGACAGGGATGGAGACATAGAGACAGGGATGAGGACATGGGAAGAGTGATGGGGACGTGGGGACAGACGGACGTGGGGACAGGGTTGGAGATGGGGACGGACAGACATGGGGACAGGGATGGGATGACAGAGATGTGGGGATGGGGACAGATGAATGTGGGGAGATGGGGACAGGGACTGGGATGGATGGGGACTTGGGGACAGAGGGACGTGGAGAGGGGGACATGGGCACAGGGACAGGGCTGGATGGGGACATGGGGACGGATGGACGTGGGGACAGGGCTGGTGGGGGACAGTGGGACATGGGGACATGGGAACAGGCAGACGTGGGGACAGCGCTGGGGACAAGTGACCCAGTGGGGGGGGGGGGGACACAGGGACACACAGAGTGACCGGCGGAAGTGTCCGAACAATGGCCGCGCGTCACCGTCCCCGTCACCGCGGCGGCGACGCCGAGGGGGGGACCCCAGGGTCCCCGAGCCGTGGGGAGACGGTGACGATGACAATCATGGTGGGAAAAGGAGGGGGGGGGGACGGGGGACACATGGGCCAGGGAGGGGACCCCGGTGGCCCTGCCGGCCACCTGCCAGGCCCTACGTGCCGCTCGGCACGACCCGAGCTCCGACAGCGGCTCCCGCGGCGCCAGGAGGGCCAAAGGGCGCCGGGGGGGGGGACCCGGGGACGCGCCGGGGGACACGGGGACAGCCCGGGAGACGACTCGGCCCTGTCCCACGGCCACGGCCTCCCCCGACACCCACAACCGGCTCCGAGGATTCGATTCCATCTGCAGTCGGAGTTCCCAGAAGCCAAAGTTGCTCTCGGACACCTGGAAACATCTCAGAGGCTTCGGTTCCATCGGGATTAGAAGTTTCCAAGAGCCAAGTTGCTCTCGGACACCTGGAACCATCTCAGATGCTTCGGTTCCATCTGGATTAGAAGTTTCCAAGAGCCAAGTTCCTCTCGGACACCAGGAACCATCTCAGATGCTTTGGTTCCATCTGGAGTTGGAGTTCCCAGAAGCCAAAGTCCCTTTGGACACCTGGAACCATCTCAGAGGCTTCGGTTCCATCCGGATTTGGCGCTTCCAGATCCCAAGTTCCATCTGGACTTGGTGTTTCCAAGAGCCAAGTTGCTCTCGGACACCTGGAACCATCTCAGATGCTTCGGTTCCATCTGGATTAGAAGTTTCCAAGAGCCAAGTTGCTCTTGGACACCTGGAACCATCTCAGATGCTTTGGTTCCATCTGGACTTGGTGTTTCCAAGAGCCAAGTTGCTCTCGGACACCTGGAACCATCTCAGATGCTTCGGTTCCATCTGGATTAGAAGTTTCCAAGAGCCAAGTTGCTCTCGGACACCTGGAACCATCTCAGATGCTTCGGTTCCATCTGGATTAGAAGTTTCCAAGAGCCAAGTTGCTCTCAGACACCTGGAACCATCTCAGATGCTTCGGTTCCATCTGGATTAGAAGTTTCCAAGAGCCAAGTTGCTCTCGGACACCTGGAACCATCTCAGATGCTTCGGTTCCATCTGGAGTTGGAGTTCCCAGAAGCCAAAGTCCCTTCGTACACTTGGAACGATCTCAGATGCTTTGGTTCCATCTGGAGTTGGAGTTCCCAGAAGCCAAAGTCCCTTCGGACACCTGGAACCATCTCAGATGCTTCGGTTCCATCTGGATTTGGTGTTTCCAAGAGCCAAGTTGCTCTCGGACACCTGGAACCATCTCGGAGGCTTCGGTTCCTCCTGGACCTCTCGGCTCTCCATGGACACCTGGATCCACCTGGACCTCTCGGATCCACCTGGACCTCTCGGATCCACTTGGACCTCTCGGATCCACCCGGACACGACCTTCAAGCCTCCAGTGGTGCCACCACAACCTCCATCTTTATTGGTTCCCCCCCCATCCCGGAGCCCTGGGGAGGGGACAGCGAGGGACTCGGTGGCCTCGTGGCAGCTCCTGGTGGCCTTGGCTCCTCGGCGGCCACAGCTCTCGGTGTCCCCGGCTCCTCGGGAGCTCCTGGTGGCATCTCGGTGGCCTCTGATCCTCGGTGGCTCCAGGGGGTGGCTCCTAGAGACCTTCCCGACGAGACGAAGGTCCCGAGGTCCTCCCAGGAGCGTTTTGGGGGGTCCCCTTGGAGGTGAGGGACGTCCACCAAGCTCCTCAAAGTCCTTTTCGGGGGGGGGTTCCCAGGGCCTTGGGGGGGACGACCTTCAGCACCCCCAGAGGTCCCTCGAGACCCTGAGAAAGCCTCTGAGATCCTTCTCATCACCTCGAGGTGCCCCCCAAGGCCTCTAGGAGCCCCCCAAGGCCTCTAAGAGCCCCCCAAGTGCCCTCTGAGACCTTGAGGAACCCTCTGAGACCCTTCTCATCCCCTCGAGGTGTCTTCCAATGCCTCTAGGAGCCTCCCAAGGCCTCTATGAACCCCCCAAGGCCTCTAGGAGCCCCCCAAGGCCTCTAGGAGCCCCCCAAGTGCCCTCTGAGACCTTGAGGAACCTTCTGAGACCCTTCTCATCCCCTCGAGGTGTCTTCCAATGCCTCTAGGAGCCTCCCAAGGCCTCTAGGAGCCCCCCAAGTGCCCTCTGAGACCCTGAGGAACCCTCTGAGACCCTTCTCATCCCCTCGAGGTGTCTTCCAATGCCTCTAGGAGCCTCCCAAGGCCTCGAAGAACCCCCCAAGGCCTCTAGGAGCCCCCCAAGGCCTCTAGGAGCCCCCCAAGTGCCCTGTGAGACCTTGAGGAACCCTCTGAGACCCTTCTCATCCCCTCAAGGTGTTCCCCAAAGCCTCTAGGAGCCTCCCAAGACCTTGAAGAGCCCCCCAAGTGCCCTCTGAGACCCCGAGGAACCCTCTGAGACCCTTCTCATCCCCTCGAGGTGCCCCCCAAGGCCTCTAGGAGCCCCCCAAGTGCCCCCTGAGGACCTGAGGAACCTTCTGAGACCCTGAGGAACCTTCCCAGACCCTTCTCATCCCCTCGAGGTGTCTTCCAATGCCTCTAGGAGCCCCCCGAGGCCTCTATGAACCCCCCAAGGCCTCTAGGAGCCCCCCAAGTGCTCTCTGAGACCCTGAGGAACCCTCTGAGATCCTTCTCATCCCCTCGAGGTGCCCCCCAAGGCCTCTAGGAGCCCCCCGAGGCCTCGAAGAACCCCCCCCAAGTCCCCTTTTCACTGGGCCTGGCGGCAGACGCGGATGTGAATGGCCGAGTTGTGCCGTAAGCGCGAGCTTCCTCCTCCTCCTCCTCCTCCTTCTTCTTCTTCATCCTCCATCACCACCAGCTCCTCCTCCTCCTCCTCCTGGTGGTCCCGGTGGTGCCTTGGAGGCCCCGGGGGGCGTCGGGCGGCCGGCAAAGCCACCGAGGAGGTGGTGACGTGGAGCTGGAGGAGCCCCGGGGCGGCCGCCTGCAGCTGCAGGGCCAGGTTGATGGCGCGAGGGACGGCCAAGCCCAACCCGTGGAGACGCAGCTCGGTCACCTCGGGGGATGCTCGAGCGGCTTCGGTGCCACCAGGGCCCAGGAGGCGCTGGCAGCGCCGCAGCTGAGCCCGGAAATCCGTGCGGGTGGTGACGAAGACGTCGGCGATGGAGGAGGACGAGGAGGAGGAGGAGGAAGGGGGAAGAGTCGGGCGGTGGTGGTGGCGACGGTGCCGGCGGCAAAACTGGGGAGAGACGCCCAGGAGGGTGGCGCGAGGAGAGGACATCTGGAGGGGGGAGGAGAAGAGAGAGAGGGGGTGAGGGACCCAGGGAGAACATCTCGGGAGCCAGAGAGACCCATAGAAAACCATAGAGACCCAGCCCGGACCTACAGGGAACCATAAAGAACCATAGAGGAGCCTCCTGGAGCCATAGAGAATCATAGAAGGGCCTCCTGCAGCCATAGAGAACCATAGAGAGGGCCTCCTGGAGCCACAGAGGGGCCTCCTAGAACCATAGAGACTAAAGGGACTTTGGGAGCCATAGAGACTAAAGGGCCTCTTGGAGCCATAGAGACTAAAGGGCCTCCTGGAGCCATAGAGACTAAAGGGCCTCCTGGAACCATAGAGAACCATAGAGGAGCCTCCAGGAGCCATAGAGGAGCCTCCTGGAGCCATAGAGAAGCATAGAGGTGCCTCCTGGAGCCATAGAGAACCATAGAGAGGGCCTCCTGGAGCCACAGAGAGGCCTCCTGGAGCCACAGAGAACCATAGAGACTATACGGTCTCCAGGAGCAACAGAGAACCATAGAGGCTAAAGGGCCTCCTGGATCCATGGAGAACCATAGAGAGTAAAGGGCCTCCTGGAGCCATAGAGAGTAAAGAACTTCCTGGAGCCATAAAGGGCCTCCTGGAGCCATAGAGAACCATAGAGGAGCCTCCTGGAGCCATAGAGAATCATAGAAGGGCCTCCTGCAGCCATAGAGAACCATAGAGAGGGCCTCCTGGAGCCACAGAGGGGCCTCCTAGAACCATAGAGACTAAAGGGACTTTGGGAGCCATAGAGACTAAAGGACCTCCTGGAGCCATAGAGACTAAAGGGCCTCCTGGAACCATAGAGAACCATAGAGGAGCCTCCGGGAGCCATAGAGGGGCCTCCTGGAGACACAGAGAATCATAGAGAGGCCTCGTGGAGCCATGGAGAACCATAGAGAATCATAGAGGAGCCTCCTGGAGCCATAGAGAACCATAGAGGGGCCTCCTGGAGCCATAGAGAAGCATAGAGGAGCCTCCTGGAGCCATAGAGAAGCATAGAGGGGCCTCCTGGAGCCATAGAGAACAATAGAGGGGCCTCCTGGAGCCATAGAGAAGCATAGAGGGGCCTCCTGGAGCCATAGAGAAGCATAGAGGGGCCTCCTGGAGCCATAGAGAAGCATAGAGGAGCTTCCTGGAGCCATAGAGAAGCATAGAGGGGCCTCCTGGAGCCATAGAGAACCATAGAGAGGGCCTCCTGGAGCCATAGAGAGGCCTCCTGGAGCCACAGAGAACCATAGAGACTATACGGTCTCCAGGAGCAATAGAGAACCATAGAGGCTAAAGGGCCTCCTGGATCCATGGAGAACCATAGAGAGTAAAGGGCCTCCTGGAGCCATAGAGAGTAAAGAACTTCCTGGAGCCATAAAGGGCCTCCTGGAGCCATAGAGAAGCATAGAGGGGCCTCCTGCAGCCATAGAGAACCATAGAGAGGGCCTCCTAGAACCATAGAGACTAAAGGGACTTTGGGAGCCATAGAGAGGCCTCCTGGAGCCATAGAGAACCATAGAGACTAAAGGGACTTTGGGAGCCATAGAGACTAAAGGGCCTCCTGGAGCCATAGAGACTAAAGGGCCTCCTGGAGCCATAGAGAACCATAGAGAGGGCCTCCTGGAACCATAGAGAAGCATAGAGGGGCCTCCTGGAGCCATAGAGAACCACAGAGGGGCCTCCTGGAGCCATAGAGAACCATAGAGGGGCCTCCTGGAGCCATAGAGAACCATAGAGACTAAAGGGCCTCCTGGAGCCATAGAGAACAATAGAGGGGCCTCCTGGAGCCATAGAGAACCATAGAGAGGGCCTCCTGGAGCCATAGAAAACCATAGAGGGGCTTCCTGGAGCCATAGAGTGTCTCTCCTATGTCCCCCCCCCAGCCCCTCAGCCGCCCCCCGGCTGCCCCATGCACCCCCCCCCTCCCCCCATCTGCCCCATTGCCCCCTCCCTGCCCCACACGTGCCCCCCAACTCCCCCTCCCCTCACCTCTCCGCGTCCCCCCTTTCACTCCTCGCTTCCGCTTCCGGGTCGGAGGCCACGCCCCCTCTCTAACCCCTCAACGTCCTCCTAATTCCCTCGGCGAGATCACGTGACGCTGCGAGGC